>MNCI01038036.1:407005-454280 GCA_015680685.1 Gnetum montanum | reverse complement strand
AAAAAATCACATACCTCAGACTTGCTTAACCATACACCGTGACACATACAAGCAAGCCTGGGAAGACAACGAACGATTAACCCCAAGTGTTTCTTGTGGCGTTAAGGCATTTAGTCTGCAGAGTTCGACCGGATCGCGCGTGTACGCTCGTATTCGTATGGTGGAGTGTAGGGGTATCTCGCCACTCATCACTAGGCCTACGCTTGGTAGTCCCAGTGGCAGTCATGCACGAAGTCCAAGATGTGTACGGTTGATCAAGGAATCGGTTGCTTGTCGCCCTTAGGCTAGATTACATTTTCTTACCCTTTTCCTCTTAGCTTAGATTTAGTTAATATTATTTTCCACTGCCTTTAGGAGTAGCATAGATTAGGAACACATCATACACCTCATCTAGACTAAACCATACGTGACATATGCAAAACTAGTCTAGATGGGAAGACAACAAACTGCGACCTAAGGCTAACTGTCTAGGTGCTACAACTAGTCCATCTGCGGAGTTCGACCGGATCGCGCGTGCGACGCTCGTTTCGTATGGTTGAGTGTAGGGGTACCTCGCCACTCATCACTATGGTTGCCCAGTGTTTCCTTGATAACAAATATCATAAAAGTCATCATAGGAAGTTACAAAAAATTGGAGAAATACATGCCAAAATTGGCAAGTATTCTTTCATATGTAAACATTTAGGAAATTTAGTTAGGTTATGTAAAATTTAGCTTAGAGTAAATAAAAATCCATAGATCCACCTTTCTAAATTGTAATCATTGTCACATGTACATGTATTATCTTTTCAAGCTTATATTATAACTTATGGCAACCAAATATACATAATGTCTTTAATAATTCTTCATCCAAGCTTGCAATATGAAATGTGATTTTTCTAGTGTAGTTCAAGCATGAGGGTTTGTTGCCACTGCCTTGCTTCTTTCACCATTATGTTTCTCATTGGAATGTATCTAGTGTAGGAGTGGTGTCACTGTGATGAGTAGGCACATGTTGAGATCGTAGCCTCATCTAGCATTCTTGGTGTGTTGCTACATGTTCTAGCAATTTCAAAGTTGTTTGGAAATCTCTTGAGCTCCACTTGTTGGCTTGTCTCTATCTTGTAACTACTGGCACTTTCAGCTTTGTTGTTGTTGGAAGAAGCAATGTCTCCAACCATCATGATCTCTTGCATTAGCACCACCTCTACCATTGATGTCGACATTGGGATTGGAACTACCCATTTTTCTCATTTGGTTATTTCAAATCTTTTTGTAGGGTTTGCAAGTGGCCCTCTCTAGGTTAGAGTGAACCATCATTAAGAATTAAATCCCTTTTCTATGTTTTTTGGCTTTACCATAGCTATGCTACTAATGCTGCCACATGTTAGGGTTTTCTATTTTCATTCAAAAATTGTAGTTGTCACTATTAAATATTTCACATGCAAGTAAGTGAGAAATTCATTGGTTTTGATGGTTGGCTAGGGAAGAGCCATGATGTAGTGTTCTGGGTAAAAATTCATTATTTTTTGCTTAAGTATATGTCATTTCTTAGGTAGCATAAATCTATTTGATGATACAATGGTTGAAATGATGAGCTGCATTAATCATTTCTACTCTTGTTGGAGAAAGGATTTTGATTTGGTAATGTTAACTCTTGATCTGTTACGATTGTAGTAACTTTGGATATGATTTCATGAATTAATAGCTAACCTTCACTATTTCTAAGTTTCAATTATCTTTTTCACATTCCAAAGTAGAAATTCAAGAATTAATCACAGAGGATTTTTCTTGATAATGTTACAATGCATTTCTTAACTTTGAACTTTTCAAAGCCATGGGTTTTTGTCTAAATGCTTATTCCAAATTGATTGTTTTTACTAGAATCTTTAAACATAAGGAATTTGTAACAAGCTTATCTTGAATGTCAAATTTAACTTCAAGCAAAAAGGAATATTGATTGCCTATGTATCCTCTTAAACTTAACAGTCCAGAGATACTGAATACTGAGAAATAAGTCATCTCATATTCCCAATTACAACTCCATATGAATATAACAACCAAATTAAAAAAAATAGCACTAAATAGTTTAGTTTTCCAAAACTTAGGCAGTGTTGCTTATGGTCTTTAAATGCACATCTTCTTATTCTTTTTTATACACACACACACACACACACACACACACACACACACACACACACACACACACACACACACATATATATATATTGATTTCATATTCTTACTACATAAAATGGCCAAAATGTGCCAACATCTCATTCCCCATTCTAAAACTCCTTTGAAATCCATGATGTTTAAAATTACTCACCAACTAAATCATCATCAAAATAAGACTTTATTCAACATTTCTAGAAAAATACAAATCTTTTTTAAGGAAAAATTTCACCAAACTTAAGGTTTGATGAAATAAAAACCTCATGCCTAATAAAATTTAGGAAACTACACAAATTCAATATCATATAAACTATTTTGTGGTGAATAGTTAGAGTAACTCTCTTAGGAATTCTCATATCATGAACCCTTTTATATGTAATTTTAGTTGTGATGAAGGCCTTTCTTTTCTCTTCTTGCCTAGTGAAAGCTTCAACATGGTCTTCACCTTTGTCTTAAAAAAATTTCTTCGCTTCTTCTCTATCCAACTCTTTAGCTACTAATTTTTTAGGTTGTCCCCAACTATTTGTGTCAATGTCTTGAGACATGAAAGCCTCTCCCTAAGAATCATTTTTATTAGACTCTCCTTAATATTTAGCTTAAGTGGTGCATTCATGAAAACTTCCCCAAACATTGGAATGTATAGAAAGTCCACTAGTGAAATATCTAAGCTCAATGGAAAGCCAAAGTAAGAAAGAGCTTTCACTAGATTCTCCATGGGTTGTTGCCTTATAATAAGCTCTTAAGACATGCTCTAGATAACATCCTGTAACATATGGGATAAAAGGCCTTCTTATTACTCTTTCTCCAAGAAACATTTTTCTACTTCACATGTAAGCACTTTACTTGCCTTCCAACTTAAAATTTGAATTGAAAAATGAAGAAATTTTAAGTAATCCACATCTCTTTTTATAGTGTAAGAAAAGTTTGAAACTCCCACCAATTTTACTAACCAGCTTTGCAACTTTGCCAAAATTAATTATCTTTCCATCATTATATAGTAGGCTAATTTGAATTCCATTATTTAGATGTTGAAATTAATTCATCACTAAGTTATCTAAACATTACTTCCACTTACAAGTAATGATTACATGAAATAATCTAAATTTAATTTTTAAATTAACACTTTGCATTAAATATTTCTTAAACTAGTACTCTAATGTATACATGTTTTTATAATATTATATAGACTTATCAAAGCATACGTATAGGATATATATGTTATAGTTAAATATTATATAGGTTTATACATATTATTTATTATGTATGCTAATACTAAGCATATACATATTAAAGTTTTCATAGAAAGGTTTACTCCTTCCTACTTTGTATACTAAATATTATTATAGTTATATACATACATATATTATTATACTATTGATGGGAGATGAAAGTACCCCTACACCCAACCATATGAATCACAAAGTGTTCATGTGCAATCCAGTGGAATTTCTTGGACTCTCTAGTTTTTGATGCACTAGTCTTCTAGGAAGTGAATCTTTCCCTCATGGTCATTTGTTGTCTTCCCAATTACACTTGTGATGCACAATGGTATGGTTAAGTGTAATCAAGGCATATGATTTTTATCATTTTATGTTTTATGGTTTTGATGTTTAAAGAGAGACATGAAGTACTTTATTAACTAATTTAATTTAACTAAATAACTGGTCTCTAGCTAGTCCTAATGTAAGCATCTAGTCCCACTTTCCGTATATGTCCTGAACCCACGTATTCACTACTAGGTTACCAAGCGTTATGCTATTGGATGCACCAAGTAATAACGCTACTAGGATTACCAAGTGAATACATGTTTATGCTCAAAGTGGTCATACTTATGTACTTAATCTATTTAGGTTAATTAATTAAATTCTAATTTAGCTTAATTAATTGAATATTTAATAAAAATAATGAATGCATAAATAAAACATTTAAACTATCTAGAATGTTGCAAGATTTATCAAGAAGCCCATCTTTATTGTTGTACACATTGGTGTGGTTTAGGTACAACAATGCTTGAATAAAGATCCGCACACTTAATCACTCTTGCTGTGGGCACTCCTGAAAATATTCTAGCTTTTGAATGTAAAAATTGCAAGAGTTCAGCTAGTATTATGACTTCTAATGCATAAACATGGCTGGGGAGCTCGTATTTATAGTTTTTTCTCTAGGGCTATGTTGATAGGGCCTTGTCGATGGTGTAACACCATGTAAACAAGGCCCCATCAACAGGGGCCCGTCAATGAGGCCGTGTCAATAGGGGCCCATCTACGTGATACTTTGATGCTCATCATACCCCCTGCCTGAATGAAAACTTTTTTTCAAGTTCTTTTACAAAATTGGAAAGGTAAGACATTATTGATTGACTATTAACAAAACAAAACAAAATGACTTGATAAAGTTAAGTGCCAGAGTGTACGAATTAACAAATTACAACAATTATGATGTTCATGAAACATAATTGAACACCATGACATGACTACACAAAAATTGAATAGCACTTCTTTTGATGGCATGAAGGTAGTGGAGAAGATCAAATAGTCTCAAGCTGTGGTGGCTCCTGAGATTTTGAATGACCTTCACTAACTTTAGGCATGTGTGGTAGCTGAGGTGGCTTTGGCTATCTTGTTGTAGCTATGACCTCTAGTGGAAGGCAAAAGGAATTAAGCAATTCCTTCATCTTCTCCTCCTTACTCCAAGGATCATTCATAGTCCACATGATGTTACCAATGTGGGTTAGAATGGGAATATCCCACAAACAAGGCATTATCGAGAACATTTCCTTTACATTGACAAACCAGGCAGTGAACTATTTCCATTTGATGTTGAATGCTTTGAATGCATTTTATAGCTCATAGTAGTCATTCATCATTTTGGCTAGGTTCTCAATAGTTGATCATTGATCAGTGAATCCTACCTTGAGAACTTTGAGTTTAGTGTTAGCCACTACAAGCTTGTCCTTAGTGTCCTTGTGTGCTTGAACTTGACCTTGTACAGAAAGTACGATTTGGTCACCTATTTTTCAAGCTTTGACCATGGTCATTCGACAGTCAACATGGCCAAGTTTAAATAAGGAAGATTGGCAAGCTCCATGTACTTCATCATCTTCTCGATTTGCAAATCCTTTGTGTGGATTTCTGCCTTGTTGTAGACATCTATCCCATCAATGATGGGTTTCCAAACTTCTCTATTTTGCTAAATTTTTTGGAGGGCTTCATTTACTTTCACCTTTGCCAATTGGATGTATTTTTCATTTACCTCCTTTTGTAGACTAACCTGTTCTCTATAATGATCTTTGACTTTCTCAAATTTGGGAGCTTCAGATTTCTAGGTAGCTACCTTGATTGCAGTTTTCTAGCGAAGGGCATTCACCTCCTCCATGGAGAGATTCCTATTCTCTACTGCCAATCTCCTTAGTTTCGTGTTTGCTCTGGCTAGTTGCTCCTGCTATTGATGGATGAAGTCAGTTTAACTCTTGTAATTTAGTGTTTGATAGTTGATTTTTCAGTTAAACCTTTGTGGGAGTTAGAAAAGTAAAAAAAAAAATTGCTAAAAAAATTGGCATATTTGTGGCCCTCACAATAAAGAAATTACCTCTAGTAGTTTTAGGGTTGAAGAACGGAGTGATTTGGATAAATAGTTTGTAAGTGATGGGCTCTGGAAGGTTTTGGGCTTTGAAAAATTGAAAAACTCCTTTGGCGTTTCTGAGAGAGTGTAAAATTTTCCAAGTGGGATCATGCCTATTTATACTATTTTTCCCTTATGTTGATGAGGCCCTATATATGGGGCCTCATATATGAGTCAGCTTTATTGACAGGGCACCGTATAGAGGGCCCATTGGCAAAAATTTTCAAATGTTAATCTTAAAGAATATAAGGAATTTTTCAATTAAATTGGGATCCATGGAATTCTAGAAAAGACAAGAATATGATAAAATCATTGAAGAGGGTCTTTAAAAGCTTAAAAATTGAAAATTTTGATGGAGAACATATTTAATAAATAAAATATGTAAAGGAGCACATGGCTGATGTGGAACATGGATGTACAAAAGATTCTAGTTGCAAGAATGCCTAAGGATAAGGTGCTTAATGAACCTGACTAAGGGATATGCAAGTGGGTCCTCCCCATAGTAAGCACATACCCTTTTTACCCTTGCATAACCTTAACCTAAGGACTCTGTGGGCCCCATAGGTGACTAATGGTTGATGGAAGTTAAGGACCAAGACCCCAAAGATTCTACCTAAGAATTTAAATACGTCAAACCAAGACATGGAATCAAGAACATGGGCAATAGCAATGAGGTGAGTTATGAACAACATAAATAGATGATGAAGAAGGTGGGATAGAATTCCAACTAAGGTCATAAGAAGTCCCTTGTGGAGTTTATGTTTAAAATGAATTGAGAGCTTCATCCTTAGTCCAGACTGAAAGCAACCTCTTTCAGTGACTTTGCATCATCACTCCAAGATTGATCCACCTCCTCAAGACACAAAAGTGCTCCCATAAAATAACCACCATTCCATAAAGAGAAGAAAAGATAAGTAGAAAGTGAGATAGGGCCTTAGGTAGAGGGGATCCTCAGGCATGGATAACATGTCTTTCTAGTCCTATAACCAGTACTTATATCCCATTTATTTTGTCTAAGGGGTGTGCTTTGAATTTCCATCATGTTTTCTTTCTTTTGTTTTTTGTTTTTATTTTTGGATGGGAACCACACCATGCAAACACTTTGTTTGACTTCTTATTATTGAAACATGGAATGGTATGAAGTCAATGAAAAACACTCAAGCACACAAGTAAGTAGAAGAGTACGAAGAGTATTGAGTCCCCTTGAAGTCACACCTTGTTCAAACCTTTGAATCCTTCCCAATTCTAAAAACTACCAAGATTAAAAATTTATTAAAAATTGATTTAATGAAAGGAATCTCAAACTTTCAAAACAAGAAAAACCATTAGAGTTTGTGGATGGGTGGATGTTGTGGACTCATTGCTTGTTCCATGAGAAAGAAACCATGACTGAGTCATCGATACAAAAATTCAAAAATAGAAACCAGACATTAGCAAACCAAACATTAAGCACAAACTACCATTAGTAGTAGCCACAACACCACTATGTCCTATTGGCACAAAGCATGTTTATTAGCAAAAATTTGAAAATCACACTCAAACAAAGTAAAATCTATAAAAAAAGTGTAAAATATCCAATAAAGATTCAAATGTACTAATGATGGTGTAAAACAAAAAATGGTGTAAAAATAGGGAAAATTTTGAAAATAAAAAAGTTGTAAAATAAATAACTTGCAAAATAAAAAATGTGGAAAACAAAAAAAATAGAAAAACCTAGGAGTCATATGGATGATTTAGCATTGATGGCCATCTCCCCTACAAATGAGTTGGAAGGAGGAGATCTAAAAAATTGAACATGGTTGTCCATCTATCAAGGTATTTGTTGCACTAGCTTGCTTGGGCTTATGGAAAAGCTTTACTTGTTGGATATTGACCAATTGTCTTTTATTTGGACTCTCAAGTTTGTATATGGTCATGGCCCTAGAAGGAAAGGTTTTAGCAATTATATAAGATCCCTCCCACAATGCTTGGAACTTTGTTTTCTAAGGTACATATGTGGGGTTCCAAAAGAGAACCTTACCTCTAGGTCAAAATTTTACTTTCCAT
Organism: Gnetum montanum; assembly: GCA_015680685.1. Classification (NCBI taxonomy): domain Eukaryota; kingdom Viridiplantae; phylum Streptophyta; class Gnetopsida; order Gnetales; family Gnetaceae; genus Gnetum; species Gnetum montanum. Next base: position 446,459 of record MNCI01038036.1, on the reverse strand, counting down.
ATTCTTAGGTCATGTCATTGCTTGTTGAATGCCTTGTGCACTTCATTCAAAGATAGGGCCACCAATTTATTTTCATTTAGCACATTGAGGTTGATCAGTCTTTCTTTTTGGATTAGACTTAGGTTAAGATTTAGGTCACAAGCTATTGAGAGTGTACAAAGCTTGGATTGAATCAGAAACATTGTAAGTTTCTTGTAGACTAAGTCATAGGCAAAGTAGCCAATAGGAAGTTTCCATATTGAGTAGTAGGCCCATAAGGAATTGTTGAGTTTTGTTCTCCAATCTCTTCTATATTTGCTTATGATCCTTGTTAGTATCTTTGTAATCTCCCTGTTGGTTACCTCTACTTGATTGTTCACTTGGGGATGATAAGGTGTTGTTAATTTATGTTCAACCCCCAAGTGTTACATAAGTTTTTGAAATGTGGCACCTAGAAAATGAGTTCCATTATTAGAAATTAGTGCACGTGGCACCCCAAACCTATTTATAACATGTTATTGTACAAATCTAGTAGCAATGGATGATGTACAATTGGCGACAACTACTGCTTCTGCCCCGTATGATATACACCTTTCCATTGGACATGGGTGTGATGGGATCCATGAAGTTAATGCCCCATATGCCAAAGGGCTTGAGTCATTGAATCCACTATTGAGAATTATCCATGCATGCGGTCATCCCACCATCTCTTTGAAAATGCCTACAAGATAGAACAAATTAATGGGCATCCTTGGTCGAGATGAATGAAGCATCTTTCTTCGTAAGCTCAACCAATAGCTTTGCAATCTTAGAGAAATTCTCTATAAATTATTGGTAGTAGCTAGTATGTCCTTGAAATGATTAGACATCTTTAACTGTCTTTGGTTGATGTGTGATTCCTTGGATGATCCTTATTTTTTTTGGGTCTACCTCAATCTCTACCTAAGTAATTTTGTACCCTAGTACTATGCCTTTCTTGACCATTAAATGGCTTTTCTGCTAATTAAGCCTAAGGTTTTTTTCAACACATCTTTTCAAAACTTTCTTAAGGCAGTCCAAGGCTTACTCAAATGTAGCCCCATAGATAGAGAAGTCATCCATAAAGACTTCTACCCCACTACCAATTTTCTATTGGAAAATACTAAGGACTAGGAATTGAAATGTTACAGGGGCGTTGCATAGACCAAATGACATCTTACAATATGCAAAAGTTCCCCAAGGACTCATGAATGTTGTCTTGGCCTGATCTTCTAGTGCAATTTGGATTTGGTTATAGCCACTATAATCATCTAAGAAGCTATAATAGTAATTCCCAAAGATAGTGTCCAACACTTGGTCCAAAAATGGCAATGGAAAATGATCTTTAAATGTTTCCATGTTCAACATCCTAAAGTCAATGTAGACTCATCACTTGCCACCTTTCTTTAGCATAATTACGAGTGGGGTAATCCACTTAGTATCTAGGATGGGGTAAATGAACCTTGCCTTGAGGAGTTTTTCTATTTTCTCCTTAATGATCTACTTCAACTTGGTGTTCAATCGCCTCTATGGTTGCCTTCTTGGCTTCATGGCTGGATTGGTGTAAATACAATGCTAACATATCCTTGGATCGATTCCTATCAACTCGAGATATGATCAAGAAAAGGTTGTTGGCATCTTGTTGACAACCTACAACAACTTCTCTTTTTTTGAAGAGTAAGATTTGCATTGATTATGATCAGCTTTCCATTTTTTAAAAATGAGTACTCCATGCCAAGTAATAAGATTTTTAATTCTAGGGGCTCTTGCTTGAAATTATCAGGGATTTCCAACTCTTCCCAACAAGTATCATCATCTTCATCATTAGAGAGATGATGATGAACTTGCTCTAGTTTATCCATCCCTTTGACATAGGCACATGTCAGGCTCTTAGTAGGTTCTATGCATAATGTGCTACTATCAAAGTTAGCTATTAGCTGCTAGGTGTCCTCTTATTTTATGGCTACTACATATAGAAACCTTTGAATATTTGTTTGTTGTGCACATTGATTGCATGCTGTAATGAATGTACTCTTGATGGACCAGATATTTTGCATGCAGTTGCACCTATTATCACTATACACGATGCGTGGAACATGCTTCTTTTCTAGCCTTCTAAATTCATTTTTCTTGGAGATTTTCAAGGATAGGTCCCTTATGCCCATTTATGCATCTACTATGCTTAACCATGCCCTTCCCATAATGATGGGGAAGTCACCTTTGCAATTTTCCATCTTGATCACTAGAAAATTAATAAGATAGGACCATTCACAAACTGTGGTCACAATGTCCTCCACTAATCCCAAAGGAATAGTGATTAAGTAATTACTAATTCTAAACAAATGTTGCTCTTCTTGAGAGGTAGTAGGTTCTAGGCCTTGTACATTTCATGGAAGATGAAATTGACATTGGAACTAGAATCAAGAAGGTCCTCTTATAGCTCATGTCTAGTAATTTGTAAGTAAATGAGTGGACTTCGTAAGTCAAATATTTTCATGGAAAGATTGCCAATCTTGATCTAATCAAAATTAACATGAGTTAACATCATAGTGCGAATTCGAGGTAGTGTTTGGTTTGAAAGACACTTGAATGTGTTTGATGCAGAGGATGGGGGTTTTGGAGATACAAGGTGACTAGCCACATTAGGTTGTCAGGGTTTGGGAGGATTTTTGGGTTACAAAAAGGGTCTTTTCTTGGATCAATTGTTTGAACCACTTGGCTAGAAAGTTGGTTATGAATGTACAACCCTCATAGCATTTCATTGCTATGATTGTTGAGGAATTTCATCCTGCATGGACAAATTAGGAGGTAACTAGGTTAAGGATAGAGGAATGTGTGTTGATGGATGTAGAGGGTGGTAAGGATATTGGTGTTCCCCTCAAGTAGATGGTGAATGAGTTCGATGGTACTCTGGAGGGTAATAATGATGCTAAAATGAGGTGTGTCTTGTAGAGCTTCATGGAGAAATGGATTGCTAAACATAGTACCTTTATGGATCTAGTTGCTTATAAGGGTATTACTATCTTGGTGATGGCATTTCCCATGACTGTGGTTGGTGGCATTGTTGATATTGGTCATATGGTTGTGGTGGAGCTTCACTTGGGTAGTAAGCTTGTTTTTGTTGGTGGAACTATCTTGGATTGCCTTATGGATAAGACAATTGTCTAGGTGCTTGCCTTCATGCTAGTTGAAGATTCAACATGTACACACTAAACTCTTGTAAGTGTGACAACATAGGGCCACATCCCTTAGGATGTTCATACTCACAAATTTCACAAACAACGTCATCATCAAAGTCTATCTTCACAACTTCTTCTAGTACAGTAGCTTTGCCCTTACCTCTTTGGTAGGCACGTTTAGCTTCTTTTCACCTATTGCAGTTATGATCACTATTGTGCTCTTTAGATTCTTTAGAAATCTTCATAGTAGTTTGGAATTTTTCATCCAAAGAGTCCCATAATTTATCAACCTTTGCCAAAATATCAAAAACAAATTTTTGGATGGACAAGGTTTTCCTGTTCATCACTTCAGCGAGTGGTGACTTCTCCTCATCACAAAATCAGACCTCCCGTTTTCTTATGAAAGGATTCCTATTGTATTCTTCTACACTTTCCCTTTTTTGCAACTCACCTTTTTCTTTTGTAGCCTATTCTATAAGCCTTTGTATCTAATGAGCTCTTAGTATAGACAATATCCCTTAGGCATAAATCCTAAGAGTTCTTTTGGTTTCTACTTTGAGCCCATCTATGATGTTGCAGAGTTGCTCCCTCTGAGAATAACCATGGATAGGGCATTAATATAAGAGAGAATAGTATCTATCCATGGTGACATCCAATGGTTCATGTGTTTCTTGTTTCTATCCTTGGATTTACCTTGTCATGTTGGACACTCTAGAGTACGTTTGATATTTGTTCTTAAATAGCTCTAGCATGGTACTCCATCTATAGATAGATTTTCGCTCTAAGGACTGGTACCAACCTTCTACTTCCTTGATGAGTATCCTAGGGAATAACTTGAGTTTCTACTAATCATTTTCATTGTTTTGTAAGGTGTAAGCATTGTGAAAGGCTTGTAGATGATTCTGCAGATTAGAGTTATATCGCCCCTCAAATCTTGGGATATTGTTCATGTCTAAGCACTTGATCCAACTATCTTTCATATGTCTAGTTGGAACCTTAACTACCTTTGGAGTGTTAAGCATACTTTGAGTCACAAATAGAGGCTCAGCATCATCATGATTTCATTTTCATTGATGATTTCCTTTGTTACCCCTTTGATTATTATAGGCATGATGATTAGATTACTGACTGTATGCTCACCTCCATCATGGTTGTTCCTTCTATGGCATCTTTCAAAATTAGAAGAGGAAGAAGAAGTAGATGTAGATGAAGAGGAGGAAGAGGAAGGAGGACTAACTTCACCATGAAATCTACCAATTTTCCCTTGGCTATCACATCCATTTTCATTATTTTTCTTATCATCTTAATGCTTGTTTGATTTCTTACTTTGACTGCCATCTTTCTTTGAACCTGAATTGTGGATTGTAGATTGCAAATTTAAGGTCACACCCTCATCACTAGTAACAAAGGATAGAGAATATTCATGTTGAGAGCCCTCAAAAGCAAGACCCTCATTATTGTCTTGGTTCAGTAGGAAGAAGGGATTAGTGAACTATTTTCCCTTAGCATCATCATGATGCCTCTCTTGATGTCGATCTCGGCTACGTTGTGTGTTGGTGGGACAGTAGTCCCGAGTGTCATAACCATTCACAATGTATTCCTCTTGAAGATCTAAGATGCTTAACATCTTTATATTTTGAGTAGCATCTCAATCATAGATTGATTGGGGAACAATATAATGTTGCCTTCCATATCACGCCATCACAGTTGCTCATCCTAATGTAAGATAAAGGTGAAATCAAGCACAAACTCATTTGGATGAGTCTAGATCACTTTGCACTCTTGTGGGACTGGCATTTTTGTATGATTTCACCTATGAAATGAAGAAATTTTGCAAATAAATAAAGTATCAATGTGCTTTGATAGTTATATTATTTGGAAATGATATCAACCTTGGGGTTTATCCAATGATATTAATGATATCCACTAAGCCTAGATAGCACACACTCCAACAAAAAAATTCCCTAGCAATGGTGCCAATGATGAGTGGTGAAGGTACCTTTATGCCCAATCATGTGAATCATAAAACATTCACATGCAATTTGGTCGAATTCCATGGACTCTCTAGTTTTTAGTGTACGAGTCTTCTAGGAAGTGAATCTTGCCCTAACGGTCATTTGTTGTCTTCCTAATTACACTTGTGATGCATAATGGTATGGTTAAGTGTAATTGAGGCATATGATTTTTATCATTTTATGTTTTATGGTTTTGATACTTAAATAGAAAGATGAAGTAATTTAATGACTCACTGAATTTAACTAACTAACTAGTCTTTAGCTAGTCCTAACATAAGCATCTGGTCCCACTTTTCATACACATCTTGAACCCACATATCTACTACTAGGTTACCAAGCACTTAATTAATCAAATTCTAATTTAGCTTAATTAATTAAATATTTAATAAAAATAATGAATGCATAAATAAAACTTTTAAAATATCTAAAATGTTGCAAGGTTTATCCAAAAGCTCATCTTTATTGCCATACACACTAGTGTGGTTCAGGTACAACAGTGCTCAAATAAAGATTCATACACTCAATGACTGCTGCTACAAGCACTTAGGAAAATATTCTAACTTTTGAATGTAAAAACTACAAGATTTTGTTTGCTACTATGACTTATAATGCATAAATATGGTTGGGGAGCTCATATTTATAGTTTTTGCTCTAGGGCTGCATTGATGGGGCCCTATTGATAGGGCAACACCACGTAAACAGGACCTCATTGAAATGACACTTTGATACTTATCAATCATATACATATATTTATTGATATATATATATATTTAAGTTATAGGTAGTTGTCCAAAATAATTTTTTATATGCAAAACATTATATGGAAACTACAACTCTATTCCATCTAACATTGTTAATTTGTAGGTATCTTTCAATAATTATTTCTTGAATCTAATATGATTAGTCCATAGTGTAGATTGTAAGTAATCTATCCAATTTCATGGATTATCATCTATCGACTTCTTAATGTAGGAAATAAGCTTTTTATTTTTAGATTTAGCTAAGCCATTTCTTGAGGGTAATAATTTGAAGAAGGAAATAAAAAGATGGATTTTTTTGATGCCCATGTTATAAACTCTTCAAATTGAAAAGCAGGTCCATTATTAGATACCAACACTTCAGGTAGACCAAAGTGGCTTAAAATATGATCTTTCAAGAACTTAATCATATCTAATGTTAAACTTTTTCTTAGGGCCTTTGCTTTAGACCATTTAGTAAAGTAATTGGTAACTATGAGAATAAACTTATGTCTTGATCTTGAAGGGTTAATTGTACCAATAAAATCTAAGCCCCATTGTTGAAATGATCTATTTGTAGTTGCCAATTTTAAAGGAGCACTAGCCTTTTTGACCTTTGGTCCATGACTTTGACATTTGTAACATCTTTGAATTTTCCAACTAATATCATGATACATACTAGGCCAATAAAAATTATAGCAGAGTATATGTTGCATAGAAGACTTTGGAGATTCATTAAATAAACTGGAATGATCATGGAATTGTTCTAAAATAGGACTAATTTAATCATTATGAACACATTCCAAAAAAACCCCTTTGAAATCATTTCTATATAAAATTCCATCTTTATCCACAAATTTATTTTCTCTCTTGAAGAAAGCCTCCTTTGACTCATAGTTAGATTATTGGAAATCTTTTGTGTATCAAGAAATGCTAGAATCTCATACTAATTTTCCTCATGAGTCTTAGGCATACATACTTCATCTTCTCTAGCCATTAATTTGGCTAATCCCATTCCTTTAATGGTTTTACATATTTCCAATGAAAACTTGAAACCTTGAAGCTTTATGAGCCACTTTCCTCTCTTCAATCCAATTTTATTTTGGGCTAAAAATTGTTTAACTATAGGCTCAGTTAGCATAATATTAACTAATGATCTTTCCAAGTAATATTTGAAATGCTAAAGTGTCTTAATAACTGCAAATGCCTATTTCTCTAAGTTTTAATAATTAACTCTAAACCTTTCAACTTATACCCAAAGAATTCGATTAGTTAATCTTAACCTCCATTTTTTTTGAGTTAAAATGGTAGCAACTGAATCATTTGAAGCAAAAGCATATAACCAAAAGTATTCTTTCAATTTTGGCCTTACCAAATAAGGAGCTTATTGAATGGCCTTTTTAATTTCTACTAAAGCTCTCTTTGATTATGGTGTTTTCTCTACTAGGACATCTTTCTTTAGCAAATGCCTCAAAGGTATAGTAATTTCAGTAAATCTAGGGATAAATTTCTTAACAAAATTTGTCTTTCCAAAGAAAGTTCTAAGAGACTTTTTACTTGTAGAATGTTTAATATTCTATATTGCTTGAATCCAAGAATTATCTATAGCAATTCTTTCTTGATAGATTATATGGTCTAGTAACCTTCCAAATTTAACCCCAAAGATACATTTCTTAGGATTTAATGAAATACCATACTCATGAAATCTATAAAAAAATGTGTTGAAGATAACTAATATGATCTTCCTTCCTTTTTGAAAAGAAGATGATATCATCCAAATAAACCACAAAAAACTCACCTATTAATTCTTTAAAGGCTAAATCCATTGCTCTTTGAGAAGTAGCTCCAACATTTGACAATGCAAATGGCATTCTGTGTAAGTGAAAGTTCCCCACTTGGTGATAAATGTTGTTTATATCTATCATCCTTATCTACCATAATTTGATTATATCCTTAAAAACCATATAGGAAAGAATATACTTAACAACATAATACTTTAATCAACATCTCATCAATTCTAAGAAGTGAATATTTATCTTTCTCCAAGGCTTTATTCAAATTTCTGAAATCCACACAAAACCTAATATCATCATTCTTCTTTCTTACAGGCACAAGGTTAGCAATACATGTCAAATATTGGACTAGATATATCATTCGAGCTTGTAATAACTTTTTGATCTTAGCTTCCATAGCTGGGTTAAATGATGGATTAAATTTCCTTTATTTTTGCTTAACTATCTTATAATCATTTATGAAAGGAATCTTATGTGTCATCACATCTCGTCTAAAAGTTTTAAGATCATCATAAGACTAATCAAAATTTTCCAAATTATTTTTAGGAGTAATAACAAATTTTTCTTGAAAACTAAATCCTTTTCCTTTGTAATATTTAACATCTTTGATATCTTAGCAGATCCAAAATTCACTACTTCATAAGCTTGATTATCTGGATTCTATATATCTTTTCCAGTAAGTAGATTTTTACTAAAGTCATGTTCATAATCAATCATCTTTTTGAAAATTGAATGTATCTTATACCTTGACACTATTTCAGGTATGATTTGACCTTCAAATTCTTGCTTATTTTTCATAAACCTAAGGACTTAATCATCATCTTCAAATACTTGTGAATGTTTTATGTTATCTAGTACTCATGGCTGATGTTCTTTTTTGATCATTACACCTTAATAACCTTCTATCTTTTTCACATATAATGTTGAAGCTGCTTTTGCTAAATCATCTACTAAATAAGTATCTTTCCTACCTATATGTTCTATTTTGAAGTGCTGAAATTGATCCAACATTTTGTAGACAAGCTATTTATAGGGTAGCAAGAATGAACTTTTTACCACACAATTACCTTTAATCTGATTACAAACTAATCTTGAGTCTCCCTTTATGGTGATTTTCTTGATTCCTTTTTCTAGTAGTATCTTAATTCTAATACATAATGCTTTGTATTTAGCCTTATTGTTCATACAAGGGAAAGATAGATGAATTGCCTTGAATATTTTTCAAGAATCATCTTTTACTAAAACTATTCCAACTTTTGCACCTTTTGAGTTACAAGAACCATCAAAGTATAGTTTCCATTTGCTCTCATCTTGAGATTCTTCTTTCCCCAAGTTATTAACTTCTTGAAGTGTGTAGATTCTAGTTTCAAAAGCTCTTATTTCAACAACTTTATTCTTTCCATTTGAAGTGATGTTTTGATTCATCAAAGTTCACTATAAACATATATTTGATTTGGCTCTTCTTTCCAAGGTAGCCACATATGTGAGTAATCCATTGATATGTAACCTAAAAAATTCTTACTCCAACTTCTGCTCAACAAAAGACTAGGTGAATCTGGTATATCTGCCACTTGAATAGTTACTCTACTTTTGATACATGGTTTAGAAGCGATTTCTAATAGAAAATTGTGTAGCTAACCCACAATCTTTACTTTTTTCCACTTGAACAATCTTCTTATTTGATTTTTCAGGAATCAAACCAAGTTTTTTGTATATAGATAATGACATGATAGTAGATGTAGCTCTAGAATCGACTAAAAAATTGTGAAGATATTTGTCTTTTAATTTCATTATCAAAAGAAAAGGAGAAACTTCTTTCTCAGGAGTACAATCATAGCTAGCTTTGGTTTTCTCATCATTGTTGGACACATAGCTCAAGTCTAACTATCTAACTCTCTTTTTATCTTTAATAAACTCCAAAGATTTTCTCTGCTGATCTCCTATTTGTAACAATTGATATATGCTAATTTTGGTCCTAACATGTTTAAGATATTTAATTAAATCATATTTTCCATCTCCATAAAAGCTTGGTTTCTTCATCCATTTATTTAAAGATTGATTTTAAGTACTTTTCTCTACTTGATCTTCTTTATTTTTATTCTTCTCTCTTCTACTTGGTTCAAAAACGTTTCTCTTAGTAGATGGATCAAAAATGACGTTTGAAGGTCTGGAAGTAGTTAATCTTTCTTTTTCCTATAGATTATATTCATTTTTTTCATTGTTATTACACTCTTCATCTAACAATATATCCTCTTTAGAACTTGATAGTGAAGAGGTATTACTAGATCCATTAGAAGATTTACTTGCATAATGAACACTTGATAACTCATTATCTAATACAATATTAAGGAAGTTGGACATAACAACATCACTTTCATCTTCATCTTCTATTAATGTAGTATCTTAATGCTTATGTTTTCTATTTTTCTTTTCTTCTTTGATTTTAACTTTCTCCAAAGCTTTCTCTAATTTACCCACCTTGTTAAACAAGTCTCTCATTAACTATCCTTTTTCTGATTTTTTGCTTTCAAACTCTTGTTTTATCTTAACATGAGATGGTCCTGGTAATGCTATAAATTGAGCAAGATTTTGTATAGGAATCATCATTTTCTCTTCCTTCTTTTGAGTTATGATAATCTCTTCATGATTTAAATTCAGTTGTTTTTCTAGTTATATAGCTTTACTAAAGTAGTCATTCAATGTTAGCAAGTTCAGAGTTCTTCTTAATCATATTGAAATATTTGGATTCATAGCTTTAAGATAAATATCTCTAAGCACTTCATCTGATGGTCTATGTAATCTTTGAAAGAGTCCACAAATTCTTTGAAACTTAATATTGAGATCTCTAATTGACTCTTTGACTTCTTGCTTAGCTTGTACTCGTCCATAGCATAGTTGTTGTTGATCTAATTGATTTTCAAATTGAGCTAAGAAAAGATTTTTCATATCATCCCAGCTTGTGAAACTGTTACTTACCTTGTTTGAATACCAAATTTGAGTGATATCCTTTAAATTTTCTACAAACATCTATAAGCTTGATCTTGATGTTGAACATTTGCATGAGCCATAGCTAACTCAAACATGTGAATATACTCTTTAGCTAAGTAAGCTTTTCCAGGAATAAAAGGCTTTGGAAAATATTTGTAAATTGCCTTGGGAATGTTGTTGTAGTTTTGAAATCCTAATGGTGTTACTCTTTGCCAAGGATTTTCTACCTTATTAGAATTCTTTTTTATTGTTGAACTATTATACTTCTTTGACTTTCTCTTATAGAATAATAAACTAGATAGAAGAGGCGATCTTCTTATCCTTTTGGTCTTTACTCTAGTACTTGTTCCAAACTCAAAAACCTTCTTTTGTTCTTCTTCTGATGAATAATTAGTCTTATAATCAAGAATTTCTTTGGAACCTTTGAAATCTTTCAAACTATTAGTCTGTTTGGTCATGAACTAAAAATAGTATCTAATTTCATAAGCCTTTCTAACAACCAAGAACTATTGGTGTGCTAGGACTATTAGGCTTATGAACTTAGAGAATAAATTTTTAGCCCTCCTTCTAGTGCCAAAAGAACTATTGGTGATTGTTTGGGACCACCAATGTTGGGAGCCTCATGGTCTTATGATCAAGGATCACAAGATTGAAGGTGTTCTTCAAATAGGGTTTAGGTGCTTGCTAGTCTCTAGCAACACTAGGGCTCAGATACCTCCAAATAAACTCAGTAGTTATGAAATGAACTAATTGTGAGTATGTGTTTGCTGTTGTGAATGTTGAAATGGTTGGGTTGTGTATGAAATTGTAATTGGTTATCTTAAAAGAAATTTAGCTAACTTTGTCAAATATTGTGAGTTGTTGGATATTCCAATTTTGTCCAATCACTTAGTCTATATGGTCCCTATAGTACATTACTTGTAATAAATAAAATTTTACAGAAACATTTGAGCACAATTATGTCAATCTACTCCTAATTTTCCCTAGAGAGAAAGTTCCACAAAAAAACTAGAAATAGAGAGCTTAGAAAGAGAAAGAAAAGAAAGCATAATTGCATGAAATCTAAAATTTAAGCAAGATAAATTGACATGAGGAAACACTTTGTAATAAAGCTATTCCTAATTCAATAACTACAAATTATTCAAACTTTCTAAGGTCAACAAGCAATTTCATAAAGACATTCTTATTATACTACCAAAAATCATTACATAAATAGAAAATTATGTCTTTATTTTGGCTAGTTAATAGTTGCCAAAGATTGCATTCAATAAAGCTTTCAAAAAATTTGACAATTTCTTCATTAAAATACAAAGGCAATACACTTTAAAAATAATGAAGCTACTTCAACTGTCTCAAAATACAAAATATTTTTCTAGATTCTCTATGCTGAAATTAGGAAATTTTATTAAGACATTACTATTAAGTTGATCTTAACGTTTTTTAACAACATAATCTCTTCTATGAAAAATATTAATAGGAGTCTAGTATTGTGCAAAAATAGAGCTATAAAAGTGACTTAGGAAAAATCCCAAAATTAAATGCCAAGCACGATTCTATCTAAACCATTAGCTAAGTAACTAAAACAAAATGGGAAGGAATGAACACATAGGATTAAAACAAAGTAGCTGAATTGATGTCATTAGCAAGCCATCTTACAAGTAATTTTCTTTTTTCAAAATCTTCCCAAAAAAATATTTTCCAAAAAAAATCTCCCAAAAAAAAAATCTCCTTCCACTTCTACCTTTGAAGGTTCTTTTATAGTGACCTTAAGGTAGTTACAATAATCATCAATAGTTATGGGTCTTACAAATATCTTAGGAATATAAATTTATAACTACCTTGGTAGTTAAAGCTTTTGTGGGGATTATGAGAAATTTGAGCTATGGTTGCCAAGTGTTTCCTTGGTAACAAATATCATAAAAGTCACCATAGGAAGTTACAAAAAAAATGGAGAAATACATGTCACAATTGGCAAGTTTCTTTTCATATGCAAATATTTAGGAAATTTAGTTAGCTTTTTATGCAACCTTTATGTAAAAATTAGCTTAGATTAAATAAAGATCCATAGATCCACATTTCTAAATCATAACCATTTCCACATGTACATGTATTATTCTTTTAAACTTATATTATAACTTATGGCCACCATAAAATACATAATGTTTTTAATAATGCTTCATCCAAGCTTGCAACACAAAATGTGATTTTTCTAGTGTATTTTTGGCATGAGGGATTGTTTCCATCATGTTTCCATTGCTTTGCTACTTTTACCGTCGCATTGCTTGTTGGCATGTATTTGGTGGAGGAGTGGTGTCACCATGATGAGTAGGCACATATTGAGATTGTAGCCTCATATGGATTACTTGGCATGTTGCTATAAGTTCTGGAAATTGCAGAGTTGTTCAAAAATATCCCAAGCTCCACCCATTGGCTCATCTCTGTCCTATAACTACTAGTGCTCCTAGCTCTGTCATTGTTGGAAGAAGCCACATCCCCAACCATCATGGTCTCCTACATTAGCACTGCCTCTATTGTTGCCATGGGCATTGGAATTGGAACTATATATTCTGCTCATTTTTTTTTGTTTCAAATCATTTTTTAGGGTTTGCAATTGGCCCTCTCTGGGCTATATTGAACCATCATTGAGCATTGAATCACCTCTTTGTATTTTTTGGCTTTACCTTAGCTATGCTTCCAACCTTGTTGCGTATTAGTGTTGTCTATTTTCATTTAAAAATTGCAGTTGTCATTGTTAAATTTTCCATGTGTAGGTAAGTGAGAAATTTGTTGGTTTTGATGGTTGGCCAGGGAAGAGCCATGATGCGGTGTTATTGGTAAAAATTCATTATTTTTTGCTTGAGTAGATGCCACTTCTTAGGCAACATAAATCCACTTGATGATACAATGGTTGAAATGATAAGCTACATTAATTTTTTTTGCTCTTGTTGGAGCAAGGATTTTGATTCGATACCATTAACTCCCGATCTGTTGTTGTTCCAATAACTTTGGATATGATTTCATGAATCAATAGTCGACCTTCACTATTTCCTAGTTTCAATTATCTTTTTCACTTTTCAAAGTAGAAATTCAATAATTAATCACAGAGGATTTCTCTCAGAAATGATGTAGTGCATTTCTCAACTTTAAACTTGTCAAATTATTGATATCCTAGTTGTGGGTTTTTGTCTAAATTCTTATTCCAAATTGATTGTTTCCACTAAAATCTTTAAACATAAGGAATTTGCAACAAGCTTATCTTGAATGCCAAATTTAACTTCAAGCAAAAAGGAATATTGATTATTTGTGTATCCACTCAAACTTAATAGTCTAGAGATACTGAGAATAAAGAAATAATTCATTTCATACTTCCAATTACAACTCCATGTGATTATAACAATAAAATTAAAAAAAATAGCACTAAATAGATCTTTTTCAAAAACTTAGATTGGGAATGTTACTTATGATCTTCAAATGCATATCTTTTTATTCTTATATATATATATATATATATATATATATTGATATCATATTCCTACTCCATAAAATGGCCAAAATGTGCCAACACATAGGTGAAAATTCTATTTAGTCTTTTAGTTAGAAAGATGTGATAAATCCCAATCTTGAAATAGATGTTTTCTTCAATGGACAATCCATTGTATTTCTTCTCAGTTGTTCCATTAGCCCTTTGTAGTCATAGCTTCTTTGCATTTGTGTTGGACCTTGTGGATATCCGTGTAATGTTGGCTCCAATGTTAGGAAGATTCAATGCCTTGGCTATTGCTTCAACTAAATATGATAGTATGATTCCTTCAATCTTAACAGTGGCATCATCCTACTTATTCTTTGAGAACTGATATACTTCCCCTAGGTACCATTCACTATTTCATGATAGTGTAGACCAAAAAGGATAGGCTTGGAGTTTCTCTTAGAAATTAGTAGGTGTAAACTCCATAAATGATCCAAAATTGAGTTCCACAATGACTATGGATATGATAGAATTTTGTTAAATGGCTTGAAGGCACTCATTCGATAGTGTGAAACATTTTCCTTACTCTTGAGTAGGTGAGACCTTAGCTTTAGCTTATGCAAATTGCTCCATCATAGGTGTAGGTTGGTGGATGTTGTAAGATAGGGCCTCTTACTTAGCTTGTGAAGTTTGTTTCCTAGCTTTTTGTCTTCCTCTGGTTTTTTTCCCTCTTTCTTATGAGGATTCTTCGGCTACAAATCTTTTAGGAGCCATTTGCAATCATAAAGAATTTGGTCTAAATTATCTAAGGATTTCAAATAAGTTCCTAACAGTTCATAATTCTCTCTTGGGTTCTTAGATTTGATCAAAACTATCCTTATTAGCACTTTTTAGCTCTTGTTAGGATTGTAGAGTGAGAAAAATTTGAAAAGAAACCATTAATTATTGTATTTTCTAACGTGTTATGAACAAGTTAGTTCTTTATGACCTATCATAATTGTTATTTATTGGTTTAACATGTATTTGAATGGTTAATTGAGAAGAATAATTAAGTTTATTAGCTTTCAGTCCATTATTTAGTTCAAATGTGATAAGTTATTATTATTCTTATCCTTAATATGTTCTTCCAGGTGTAAGAAAATTTTGATTCTAATCACACAAATTACATGAAGCACTTTCCCCCATGATTGAGTTGGTCACTCTATGATCAAGAAGAGGGTTTAAGAATCACACAAATCAAAGCTATGGTGAGGAAGTTATGAAGCTTTAAAGTTTGGTTGCCATAGGGTTAGAAAAATGACATGAACTCCCTTTGTATGAAATAAGAAGAATGAAAATTTTCCTAGGATATCATTTAAGTGTTCTGGAGGTACAAGATGATGTGAAATTGGTCATCAAGTATGAAGCACAAGAATTATACAAGTGGATCCTCCCCACAAATAGCTCCAATCCTTAATGCCCTTGTATAATCACACTTACAAGTGTTCATAGGTACTTAAGAAGTTGAATGTAAAACATACCTATCTTCCAAGACACACATGTTAGTATTTCCTTTATAAGAAAATAGTGGAATGAAACTAGTAGGGATTACAAAAAATGGGACATGAGGTGTCTACCTTAGGAACAATAAATTCTATGTGTGATGCATGGTTAAAGTAATCATTAGCCTTTTCGTCCAAGATCTAAACCAAGTCCATACCACTTACCAGTGACATTGCATTACATCATCCCAGAACTAATAACCACAAGACTACCACATTTACAAAGAGCATTAACACTTAGCAATGAAGTTCAAGGAAATATTTTATTAATAGCAAAATTTTTTATTTTTAAAAATAGACTTGGATATTGGACAAAGGAGTGCCTTAAAGCATGGGTAACATGTCTTTCTAGCCCTGTAACCAATGCAAGTCCAAGAAACCTTGAAATTTATAAGAAGTTGCCTACCTTGAGGTATGGGTAAGATGTCTTTCTAGCCCTGTAACCAATGCAAGTCCAAGAAACCTTGAAATCTCTAAGAAGTTGCCTACCTTTAGGCATGGATAACATGTCTTTCCAATGGAATCCATAGAAAGTTTTATTCTATGCATTTATTAGCTTATTAATATGTTGATCTTACTAGAGGACTACCTTTAGGCATGGGTAACATATCTTTCTAGTGACATGGTACGGTAGCATTTATTTTAAACATACTTTCATTTTTCATTAGAACTCAAGTACATAATATGACCTAATAGTAGGATAGAATTTATAGTAGTAGCTTTAGAGTATCCATAGTTCCCCTTGATACCACACCCTTTTCATTCCCACTTGGTTCTTCACTATTCCATTCAAGCATAATGATCACAAGTTTATTTTAGTTTTATTGTGAGTAGAATGTCATTATGGCCATTGTAAGAACCTCTTATTATTGGAAATGAGTGGATAGATGATGTGGTCTCACTATATATATAATCAGTCCTTTAATGATTTGATAACATAGGATGGAATTCTCATTATTTGGACTACATCTTATTTTTATTCCTTTACACTTTATTAGAAAAATCAATAAAAACATGCACATGAAAGATAGTGAAAAATCATAGAAAAATGATAAGAATGGAAAAATGTATAAAGAATTAAAAAAGTATCAAAGAATGAAAAATGATTAAAAATGGGAAAAGTATAAAAGAATGAAAAAGATATTAAAGAATGTAAATATTGGTATGAAAAGTAGAAAGTAGAGAAATATAAGAATAATTGATACCTAAGTGTTAGATTTGATACCCCCAAGACTATGACTAAAAGCAGAGATTGGAAAGATTGACTAAGTAGTGGACTATTTTAGGGTCTTGGTAGAGGTTTTGCAAGAGGAAGGAAAGTCACAGTATGGTTTTATTTGTTGAATATTGATAAGGATAAGTTTTTGTGAATTTGATCTGTGATAGATTTGCATGATGCTAGATTGGTATGTAGCATGGATGATATAAGGTCCCTCCCATAGAGTTTGGAACTTAGCCTTTTAAAGCCTAACTAAGATTATAGTAAAGGATACTTTCACTAGGCTTAATAGATACTTATCTTATTTTAGCATCATGTCTACATTTGGAGTACTTTTTGTGGACTTCATTACTCATTTGAGCTCCTAATTAATTTTCATCAAGAGATTAAGATTCATTAGACATTCTATTTAAGCTAAGCTTAAATTTAGATCAAGAGCATTGGTAGTGGAAAGGGTATGTAGTTCTACTTGGATTGGCAAGGTAGGTAGTTTTCCATAAACTAATTCATATGGAAAATACCCTATAGGAAGTTTGCAGGTTGATCTATATGCCCATAGAGTATTGTTAAGTTGAGTGCTCCAATCATTCTTATAAAAACTAATGGTTTTAGTTAATATCCTTTTGATTTCTCTGTTAGTCACTTCTACTTAACCATTTACTTAGGGTGATAAGATGCACTTAATTTGTGATTAACCCCAAGTCATTGCATTAGCTTTTTGAATGTAGCTCCTATGAAGTGAGTCCCATTATTTGATATGAGCATTCATGATGCTTTGAATCTATTTACCACATGTTGTTGATAGAGTTTAGTAGTTGTTGTGGCTATGCAATCTTTAATTACATCTACTTCCACCCACTATGTGCAATAAGTAATACTTACTATGATGTAGGACTTCCCATTTAACAGGGGTGTGATGGGACCCATGAAGTTAATTTCCAAATGTTGAAGGGTTCTAATAGTTGTATCCATTGTTATGGTCCTTTATTTATGATTTTTAGTCCTCCATTTCTTTAGCATCTTTCACAAGATTGTGTAAACCAATGTATGTTCATGAATATGATAGACCAAAAGTAACTTTCCATCATTAGTTTTAATGTTGTTCTTTATCCTACGTAGTGATCACCACATGGTCCTTCATGTGCATCTTGTAGGACTCTCTGTTGACTTTCTTTTGAAACACACCATCTTATTAACCCACTAGCACATATTTTGTAAATATTTCTATTAATTTTCATATATCTATTTACTTTGGAGAGGAACTGTTTCTTATGTTTCTTATCCCATTTAATAGGAAGTTCTTGTTTGGTGAGATATGTTATGTAATTAGCAATCCATGACTTCATTGTTGAATCTATAACCATTGTTGTCTTGGTGAATAAATTTTCATCAAGAAATTGGTCTGATATTGGTTTATCATTTTCGTAAGGTTCCCATCTTAGCCTTGATAAATGATCTACTATAGGAGTTTTAGTTCCTTTCTTATCACTCATTATAATGTCAAACTCTTATAAGATAATGAGCCATCTTATCACTCTAGGACTAACCATTGGTTTATTCATTAAAAATATGATGATACTATGCTCAATATGGACATAAATAGGATAACCAAGAACATAGTGTCTGAATTTCTCAAGTGCATACACCATAGTCATAAGCTCTTTTTTGTGTTGGTGTAATTGAGTTGTGCCCTAGTGATACTTTGACTAACATAGTGTATAAAGGTATATTTTATCATCAAGTTTAGTCAATACTACCCCCAGTGCATAGTTTGAAGCATCTGTCATAATGTAAAAAGGCTTGAACCAATCAAGAGCTTGAAAGATAGGTATTTTGATCAATTTCTATTTTAAGGTCTTAAATGCTTTCTCATATTTTTCTGTCCATTAGAATGGTGCATCTTTCTTAGGTAGTTCCACTAGTGGTTTTGCAATCTTTGAAAAGTTTTGGATAAATATCCTATAATATCTAGTATGACTAAGAAATGCTTTGACATCTTTGGAAGTTTGTGATCTCTAAGTGATATTTTGAATGACTCCAATCTTTTCTAGATCTACCTCTATTTCTTTATGAAATACTTTATGTCCAGAACTATGTCATCTTAAACCGTTAAGTGGCTCTTCTGCCACTTGAGCTTCAAATTATTTTATACACATCTTTTTAAAACTTGCTCTAAATGGTCTAAGGCTTGTTTAAAATCCATCCTGTATGTGGAGAAATCATTTATAGATACTTCAACTCCATTACCAATCTACAGCAAGAAGATACTTAGTATAAGTCTTTTGAAGGTAGTGGGGCATTACACAAGCCAAAGGACATTTGCTTGTATCTAAATGTTCCCCATGACCTAGTGAATGTGGTTTTCTCCTAATATTTTGATGTAATGTATATTTGATTATATCCATTGTATCCATCCAAGAAACTATAATACTAGTGTCTTGCAATGGTGTTTAGGACTTGGTCAACAAATGGTAGAGGGAAATGGTCCTTGAACATTACTATATTTAGAAATTAAAAATCAATGCAGATCCTCCACTTATCACCTTTCTTTGGGATAATGACTAATGGATTTACCCATTTACTATTTGCTATGGGATAGATGAACCCTGTCTTCAATAATTTTTCCAATTTTTGTTTGACAACTTTAAGTTTAGGGTTCAATCTTCTTTAAGGTTAGTAGCATGGTTTAATAGTTGGATTGTTATAGATTTTGTGTTGACGAATGTGTGGATTGATGTTAGTGATTTTTTCATAGGACCATCCATGCAAATATAGTTGGCCATTTATTCATCACTTCCAATAGTTTTTTCTTCTATTCTTTATCAAGTTTAACATTTATGATTACCATTTTTTTATTTTTTAAGAAAACATACTTAAGTGCATCTGGTAGGATCTTTAGTTCTATGACATTTGGTTCATACTTCTCTAGTATCTCTAACTATTCACATTTAATGTCTCCCTCCCAGTGTACTTTCATGTAAGGAGGTTGTCCTCTTAACTATTCTAGCTTATCGATTTCTTTAACATAGGCACTCATGATTTTTTTTAATGGTTCCATTCATATATTAGATTTTACTTCTTTTTTAGTACTCAACCATTGGGTGTCTTCTTGTCGAGTGGCTGCTACATATAGACACTTTTGTACACACGTCTTCTATACATTTGTTGCATGTTATGATGGCATCATGTTTTGTAGTCGAGATCTTCTACATACAATTGCATCCATTGTCGATGTATATGATACATGGAACTTTACATCTCTAGATAATTTTAGCTTCATCTTGCTTGGAGATTTTTATGGACAAGTCTATGATTCCAAGCTTACTATCCATATTTCTAATCCATTCTCTTCCCATGATTATTGGAAATTCCCCTTTATTGTTTCCCACATGGATGACTAGAAAATACAAAATAAGACTAGCCACTTATGGTAGTGATAACATCGTGCACTTGTCTAAGTGGGATAACAATGGACTATTCTACAAGTTCTAATTGTATGTTATTCTTCTTTAGTGGGGAAAGATTCTAGGCCTTGTACATATCTTGTAAAATGAGGCTTACTCCTGACCTAGAATCTAAGAGAGCCTTGTGTGATTTATGTCCTACTATTTTTAGGTAAACTAAGGGACCCTCAAGATCTATTCTCTTGGTGGGAAGTGCTCCTACTTTAATCCAATGTGCTATTGTTTAAGTGAGCATTATAGTTGTTACATTATTATTTGTAGATATCAAAAGAAAAGTGTTTCCTAGAAGAGTGTGTCTCAATAGGATAGAGTTAGGTGAAGTTCCCATTCTTCAAATATTTTCTTGACTTAGTCTAGAAAAGGAACATTTCTTGGCTCTTGGTCCACTTGATATCATATCCTCTTGTGTATTAACTACCCTAGTAGTGCCTTTTGTTGTGGTTGTGTTGGTAGCTCTCCTTGCATGATTGGTGGTAGTACTAGCAGTAACATGTTAGGATTTTAGAGTGAGGAACTAGCTGTTAATTAGGACATGTAAGAATTTGGATTCATCCATGAGGTAGTAGGTCTATGATATTCTAGTGGATAGTAGTGAGAGGAGGCATGGACTGAAGTATTCCATGGAGAGATTAGACATGAAACATAATACCTAATTAATCATCAGTTAGCTAAGATATCGTAGATGCTACATTGCATCTACATTGTAGCATCCCTATCAAGGCATCTTAGTTGGCTGCTACATTATAGATGTTGTATCACATCTATTTGATAAAGTCAAGTTTTATCCACCAATGATATTGTATTTACAATGTTGTATTTTCAATATTGTAGCACATGTTATGTCATTGTAGATTCAATATCACGGGATGTGTGCAATCTATAAATACAACACTTGGGTGCATGGATCCACATAAGTTTCATTCCATCCTTACGTAAACTCTTGTAGTTTTGTCTCATCATTTTAGAAATAGAGTGAATGCCCATAGTGTGGTGTTGAGTAGTTGTACAAAATCTTCATTTGAGTGAAGTGTACTTGGGCATAGTTCATGTCCAGAAATATAGATCGAGATTGCTTTTTATCATTACATTATCCACTTAGTTTACTATTTTACTTAGCATAGTTTTTACTATTTTCTTAGTTTAATCATTTACATTTCCAAGTATTTTATGTTACTTGTTCATTAGTAATGTGGAATGAGCATGACTAGTTTTAAGCATTTAAGTGTAATTGTTTGGTAATCCCAATAGTGTTGTTGCTTGGTTCACCTAGTAGCATAATGCTTGGTAACCCAACAATGGTTACATGACCCCAAGACATGTATAGTAAGCCAAGACTAGATGCTTATCACTCTAGGCTAGATTAGATTTACATTACCATCATTTCTTAGATTTAAATTTCATTCTCAATTATGTTTATCACTAGGAGTAATCAGGGCCTATCAACATCAATTATCATATGCGTCACTTTGGACTAAACCATACATGACAAAGCTACCACTAGTCCAAGTGGGAAGATGGTGTCCTATGATCAATGCTTAACAATCTAGATGATAAACTAGTCACATCCACGAAATTTAACTAGATGGTGCATGAATGCTTATGATTTGTATGGTTGGACATAGGTGTAAATGCTGCTCATCATTGGAGCCATTGAAGGAGATGGTGCTAGTTATCTAGATTAATTATATTATACATGATCACTATAAACATATTAACAATTTATCGTTTAGAAAAAATTAATATTGTAAGTCACACACGTTATCAAATAAAACCATGTTTTCTTCACATAGGACCAATAATGCATCATATGATGAAAACATTAGTAGGAGAAATGATAGGATATATACTAAGGAAAACTAGAGTAAACAATCACAAGAAGGGGTTTCCTATGCTCATTTAGACCCTTGCTACACTTAGAGACTACATTCAACTAATGCTGACAATCTTAGAGGAGAAGGAGTAAGTCCTAGAATCAGGAGGACCTCAAGGCCAAGGACCTTCTCCAAACCTAGATGAGATAAATCAAGGAACCATATGGGAAGATATAGTAGCCATGGTGATTCTCCTAATTCCCCATCCTCCTCTTCCTCTTTCACATCTAATTTTGACAAGGATAAATGAAGGTATAGAAATAGAGATACACTAAGGGGTCAAGACGAAGATAGAAATAGAAATAGACAAGATCATCAAAGTGAGCAGAGAAGAGATCATCATAATCAAATAAATAGAAATAGAAATCATCACCATGACATGTTTGATGATGATGAACACTTGTTGGCTATTAGAAGCATGACATAGATAATGGAGGAAATGAGAATACCCCACAAGCATTAAAGTCAAAGTCACATCAAAAGGCTTAACATGAATAACATCCCTAAGTTTGTAGGAGGCTATAATTCTAATCCACAACATCACTTACAAGCCTTCCATGATGCCTATGCCTTGCAGAACATTGAGAGTGAGTGGAAAAAGCTTAAGCTCTTTCCTAGGACACTAGTTGACAAAGCTAAAAGTTTGTATAGATCCTTGGAGCCAAATTTAATCCATTGATGGTCCACAATGTTGGAACTCTTCAATGAGAAATACCAAACCTATGTGAGAGTGTCCAACCTGAGAAAACAAATCTAAGGATGTAGGCAAGAAAAACATGAATCTTTCGATGTGGCCTTGGATAGATACTATTTGCTACTACATAGATGTCCAAGCCATGATTTCTCTCCATAAGAGTAGCTTTTCGACATCATAGATGGGATTTAAACCCAAACAAAAGAGACCCTTGAGATTTATGCCCAAGGTCAATTATCTGAATTAAAAGCCCATTACATATAAAGGCTATTTGAGTAGGTGGCAAAAGAAGGAGGGCTATGTAAATGAGAGAATGTAGAGGAATATATCTATAACCAAACTCTTTAAAATAAGAGGGTTTATATCTATGATAAGGAAAAAGAGACAGATCTTAATGAGGTGATTTCACAACAAACATTGTGAGTACACAAGTCTATCATTGAACTTGAAGCAATGATAGATAAAATGTGGGAGTTAATGAATTAAAAAGTCACAACTTACATGAAAACCTTAGATAAGAGGGTAACACAAAAAGGATTAAGTGATCAAAACAAGAAGAGAAAAATGAACAAAGCAATAGGTAGGAACACTTATCAGAAAAAGGGAAAATAGTTGTAGGAGAAGAGGCTATAGAATCAACCACAAAAGAGGATGATGGATGTGACATTTTCCAATACGACCATCTAGAGAACTATTGCCCAGTTATGTTACATCTACATGAGTTTGGGTCTTTTTGCTCTGAATCCTAAGTTTGTACAAAAGAAAATGCCTAGGAAATTACCTTACTCACAAGGTAATTATAGAGAATCCTACCACCAATCATACTATTTTAATGGGATTTCTTATTAGCCCCAATACTACTATCAACTATAATGGCAAAACCTAGAGTCATGGGGGATGCCATCAACAAACTAGCAATACCCTTATTGCTAGCTGGACTTGTATGACTACTATGTTCAACAACCTATTTTCCCAAATGGCTTTACTTCCTTTACCTTGAATCACTACTATCACTCTCCTGAATATCATCAACTCACAACATCTCCTATGGGATCACCATCTCAAACCTCTTATCCTTAGCAACATCTTTAATATTCTCATACTTCCCTCTACCATATGTCACCCCTAACAACATAGAAAGGATTGGCATCACAACATAAATTGAAGAATGCCACTTGTGCTATGAACATACATGTAAATGATAATGCTAGTAGATCTCAACCATAGTCTCAAAAACATTCTTTTTTTAGGATAGTTTCCACACATGAGCGTAAAGCTTGTATACCTATTGGCTCATCAAAACCAGCACAAGGCCAGCTAGGTGCAACATCCTTCCTCACCAAAATAATGTCTTCCAATCCTATGCAAGGGCCAACACCCATTATGACTCCAGTGCAAAACATAATAGATGAACCTATTACTATGAAGAGATAGAAAATTCCATGCCTTACTACTAAAAAAGAAGGGTGCAATTGTGGACCAACCTTCTAGAATGTTAACATAGGCATTATACCAATCCACAAAAAATGTGAAAAACAAGTGTGTGCATAAGAGAGAGTAGCAGCCATTAAACTAAAAGACACCTAGTGGTCAACAATTAAGAACTTTCAATAGTCCAAAATGTGTATGGAAAAAATTTAAACCACTTATTAATTCCCATTCTAAGAAAATGACTCCAACTAAAAACTTACAAATGGAAATACTAAACCACAATCATACACCAATAAAAAGAGAAACTAAGGACTTAGATGATAAAAATTCAATTACCATCATAATTATATGGGATGATAACTAGAAAAAATAAATCACTAAGGATGGTAAGTACAAAACCCCCAATGTATGATCTAGGGGAAGTAGGGTGCATTTTCTGAACACTTGCCCATGAGTTTAGTCATGGGGGAGATACCTTATCTTGATTCAAAAATTAATAAGTGTTTTTCAATTTTTTCCCTACAATTCTTTTTAATTTCTAATTTCTTGATATACCTTTTCACATTTCTTAATACATTTTCCCATTCTTTTATACTTTTCAATTTCTTAATAATTTCTTAATTCTTTAATAGTTTTCTAATTTTTTGATGATTTTTCATTCTTTTAACATTTTTCATTATTTTCATCTTTTTCCATTCTTACTCTCTTTTTTATCTTTTTCATACTCTATTTTCATTTTCTTTGTACATATTTTTGATTGTTAATAAAACAAACCAAGAATAAGGTAAGATGTAGTCTAATAAGGTGAAGATCTCTCTATGTTATCAAGTCACAAGGGATTGATCATTTGTATAGTGAGACCACAAAATTCATCCATCCATTCCATTAATAAGAGGTTCCTACCATGGCCATAATGATATTCTTTCCATCATAAAACTAAAAGTAAACTTGTGATCATTATGCTTGGACTGAAAAGTGAAGAACCCAGTGGGAATGAAAACCTAGTGGGAATGAAAAGGGTGTGACATCAAGGGGATTTGTAAATTTTCTTGGATTACTATTGTGAGTTCTATTTAGTTGCTTAGGTTGTATTATATCCTTGTAGATCTAACAAAAAATGGAAGTAAGAATACAATAAGTGCTTCCTTACCATGTCACTAGAAAGACATGTTACCCATGCCTAAAGGTAGGAGGCTTCTTAGGAATCTAAAAAATCATAAAACATGTAATGAATAAACTTCTCTCTTGGACAATATGCCAAGTGATAATACTCTTTGCAACAGTGGTAGTCTTATGGTTGTAAATCCAAGAGATGAAACAATGCGATGTCACTAGAAAGTAATTTTGACTTGGTTTGAATCTTGGAAAGAAGTTCTAATAATTACTTTAACCATTAATAACACACAAAGATTCATTATGCCTATGGTAAGATACCTCACGTCCCAAGTTCAATAATCCTCTCTCTAGTCCATCTCACTTCACTGTATAGTTAATCATAACTTGTGGTCTTGTATAATATAGCATTATTTTCCCAATCTAGCAATACTAACACATGTGTTTTGCTAGACATGTATGTCATACATTCAACTTCTTGAGTGCCTAAGGATAGTTTGGGCATGGTTTTACAAGGGCATTCAAGGTTGGAGCTTGCTTTGGGGAGGACCCGGTTGTATAACTCTTGAATTTCATACTTTCTAAGAAATTCCACATCATCTTGTGCCTTCCAATATCAACCATAATCTAATAAATACTTCATGTAATCTCTAATTATTTGTTCATGCATTAGAAATTCATTACCCATCTCTTATCCATACAATAAGCTTACATTGCTTGAGATTCCTTCATTAGGAACTTTGAATGGAAAATTTTTGAAAACTATGCATCAGTAATAGCCATAACCCTCTAAATAAGCTTTACATCTTCTAAATATTCTATTTGACTCATTTTTCTAAGAAAAATCACTAAAAAATTTGAAATTTTTAACGGTGACATTATAGCTACAATGTCATATCTATAATGTCATGCATATAAAAATAGTATATATACATGTGAGAGTTAGTGAAAATTTTCTCTTCCTCATTTTGTAGCAAGAGAGGTTTTTGTAGTTTTTGCACAACCCACACTAGCTTCCAAAGGTCATAACTTCATCCTCATAGCTCAGATTTCCAAAATTCTTAAATCCTACTAATCTTAGAGAGCTCAGTTTAGTTTTTTTCTTCTTTTTTTTTGGCGGTGGGGGGTGGGGCTATGGGGTGGGGGGAGGGGGAGGGAGGGGGGAGGATAGGTGAATTGTGTGATATAAGTGAACAAAAATTTGAATTTTTGAGTTGAAAATTCTTAATGTCAAGAAGATACTATAAAGAATAAGTACAAAGAGATAATAAGAATCTTTAAGTTAATAAATCAAACTAAGGGTAGAAATATTTAAATAATACTCCTTATAGACCATATCAACTATTTTAGGCCATAATAAGCAAGGAAAATAATAGAAGGCCATAAGTAACTAAAAGATATAACACCTAAGGGGTTTCTTTTTTGCAAATTTTTGTAACTCTACAATCATAATATGATAAGAACTTGATCTAACCAAGGGTGTGAGTAAGGTAAAGAGCTATTAAGAACTAGTATGAACATTATAATAATTCCATACCCTTTTTGATTGCAAATGGCCCCAAAGGGACCACCAAAAGGAGGACCTTCACAACATGGAAGCGATAAAGACACAACTTCAAGCATCTCCATTATGGCCCATACTAACCAAAAGTGGTGAATGGAACTTAGGAGAAATGTACCAATTCTGGAAAAATAAAGAGAGAAATGCAATAGTTAAAATTGAAAGAGTCTTTGTGCCATACTCAGTAGAGAGGACATATGGAAAAAAAAGACAAGGACAAAAGAGGACAAACTTTTCAGAAGCTTGATGACAAAGGGAAGAAGCTAATGGAAGAGCAACCACTGCCTAGAATATGAGCTACATCAAGCCATTTTAAATTTTTTTTATGTTTTGTCATGTAACTATGACACTCAAAGTTAGTAAGTAGTTAGAGTCAGTCAATAATCTCATACCTTTCCAATTTTATAAAGAAAGCTTGGTCCTATCCTATTAACCTGAGGATGAGTTTTTAGTTAGTCATGGGGGTATGATGAATCATGAGTTGGCTGAGATATTGTAGATGCTATGTCATAGATGCTATATCACATCTACATTGTAGCATCTCTATTAATGTGTCTCAGTTGTCTACTACATCATAGATGCTACGTGACATCTACAATGTCATAGATGCGATGTTATTTATGTTTGATAAAGTCAATTTTTGTCCATCAATGATATCATAACTACGATATTGTATCCACAATGTCATATATTTGATATCATAACACATGCTACATTATCATAGATCTGATATCACGGGATGTGTGCAGCCTATAAATACAACACTTGGGTGCACAATCCACATAAGTTTCATTCCATCCCTAGGTAGATTCTTGTAGTTTCATTTTGTAGTTTTAGCAATAGAATGAATGCCCACAATGTAGTGTTGAGCAGTTGTACAGAATATTTATTTGAGTGAAGCCTACTTGGGAATAGTTCATGTTTGGAAATAAAGATTGAGATTTCTTTTCATCATTGTAGCATCCACTTAGTTTTACTGTTTGAATTATTTTTGTTATTTCTTAGTTTAACCATTAACATTTCTAAGTATTATACTTTACTTGTTTATTAGTAAAGGGGAATGAGTACGACTAGTTTTGAGCATTTAAGTGTAATCGTTTGGTAATCTCAGTAGTGTTATTGCTTGGTTTTCCCAATAGCATAACGCTTGGTAACCTAGTAATGGTTACATGAGCCCAAGACCTATACAGTAAGCTAGGACCGAATGCTCATCTCTCTAGGCTAGAGTAGATTTACATTACCATCATTACTTAGATTTAAATTTCATTCTTAATTATGTTTATCATTAGGAGTAATTAGGGCCTATCAACATCAATTATCATATGCTTCACTTTGGACTAAACCATATGTGACAAAGCTACCACTAGTTTAAGTGGGAAGATAGCGTCTTGCAATCAATGCTTAACAATCTAGATGCTAAACTAGTTCCATCCACAAAACTTGATTAGACCATGCATGAACACTTATGATTTGTATGGTTGAGCATAGGGGTACCTATTGCTCATCAATACCCATAGGTATCATGCTATCTATATGGATACTATTGGCTTGGTAGTGGTATTTTCCATATTTGTGGTTGTTGTCATTATTGTTGGTATTGTTCTTGCAGTTGAGGATAAGCCTCACTTGGGTAGAACATTTGCTGGTAGGGTTTTCAACAGTTACATTGTGGATAAGATAACTATATGGGCATTTGTTTCTTGATGAATTTTGGATTAATTACATAAGCTTCGAATTGTTGTAAGTAGGCCATAACAGGGCAACATTCCTTAGGATGTTCATACTGGCACACTTTGCATCCTTCATCATCCTTTGAACTAGAGTCTATTAATTCCTCTATTACAAAAACTTTTCCTTTATTCCTATAGTTTTCTTGTCCATTGTCTCTTTTTTTCCTTGATTTGGTTTAGAACTTGTTTTTTCTTTTCCTCTACTATCTTTAATGTTGTAGCAAATTTCTCATTCGTGGAACCCCACATTTTCTTGACCTTGGTTGCAATGTCATTAACCAATTTCTAAATTGGTAGAGTCTTCTATTGGATTGTATCTTCCAAATTTTTCTCTTCTTGTGATTACCATATTCTCACATCCCTTTTTCTTATTGTTGGATTTCTATTATATTCTTTTGCAGATTCTCTTTTCCTTAATTCTTCTTCTTCTTTTTCTACTTGGTCAATGAGTCTTTGAATATGATGAGCTATCATCTCAGATAACTTACCTTGGGAATATACCTCAAGGGTTTCTTTTGTCTTGTTTCTTACCCTATTGTTGATGTGTTAGAGTTTTTTTCCTTTGAGAAAACCTATGGCTTGGGCACCTATGTAATAGTGAATAGCATTTTCCCATTATCACATTAAGGAATTCATGTGTCCCTTACTTCCATTCTTGAACCCATTTTCTCAAATTAGATACTTTGGAATAAGTCTAATACTTGTTATTAAAGAGATCTAGCATGGTATTCCATCTTTAAACTGATTCTGGTTCTAAGGATCTATACTATCTCTTTGCTTTCTTTATGAGTGTTCTCAAAAATAGCTTTCATTTTGCCAATCATTTTGAATATTTTGCAAGGCATAGGCATAATGGAAGCCTTGAAGATGGTGTAGTGGATCTATGTTATATCCACCTTCAAATTTTAGAATATTATTCATGTCTAGTCACTTGATGTGACTATCCCTTACATTTCTAGTAGGAATATACACCACTTCCTTGATGTTATTCATGTTTCAAGTGACCAGTAGGGGTTCTTCATAGTCTTCAAGTTCATAAGCTTTATTGTAGTTATCATCCCTATGATGCTCATAATACTCTCTCTCTTCATGTTTGATCCTTTCTCTTCTTCTCCCATAGTTGTCCTTTTCTTCATTAGGATATCTTCTTTAGTATGCATATCTCTCATGATCTCTTCATCTTTCATCATCATGATCCCTTAATCTTCTTTCTCTCTTGTTAGAATCTACAAATGAGTGTGAGGAAGAAGATGAAGGAGCTGAAAAATGGT
Organism: Gnetum montanum; assembly: GCA_015680685.1. Taxonomy (NCBI): domain Eukaryota; kingdom Viridiplantae; phylum Streptophyta; class Gnetopsida; order Gnetales; family Gnetaceae; genus Gnetum; species Gnetum montanum. The sequence goes on along the minus strand of MNCI01038036.1, from coordinate 416,389 downwards.
GTTGGTTGGTTCTCCTTCTATGACTCCTTAATTCATCCCTTTTAGATTTAGTGGAGGTTTTAGGCCTTGAATTCCTCATAAGTTTGGAGTCTTTCTTATCTCTTCCAAGATTTTCTGCAAGAGCCAAATGCAACTTGATTAACGGGATCTTTAATGTGAACAATTGGAGTTTGGGAATGGGACCCATGATTTTGATAGAATTTCTCCATTTGAAATGTAGCTTCTTCTTTTTCCTCTAAAATAATTGTTTGAGGTACTTTCTTTCCCTTGTCATGCTCATGTCTTATCTCCATGGAAACATCCCTTCATACTTGAGCCTCTATTGATTAGTATGGCTTGGTCATGTGTTTGGTGATATGGTATTCATGCACATGGCTAGAGTTTGACCTCATAAGGATTTCTTGAAGAATTGATGGTGCAGAATGTTCTAGAGGCAAAAAAATGTTGCATTGTAAATCTCTCCATCTTAGTTATTCATCCTGATGAAAAATAAATGTGAAGTTAGAAAAGTATGGATTAGTATGAGCATAAAAAATTTGGTTTTCCTCAATGTACGCTAATCTTCTTCATTAAAATCCTTGTCAAAACTTACATTAAGTTTAGTAGCAGGTGTAGATTTTTCCTTAGTTGTAAAAGCCATTTTAATTGTTTAATGCTTTAGTATGTACTTTTTGAAAAATTAGTTTAAGTGTGAAAGATGTAGTTAATGATACTTGAAAGAACAAACATTGTAAGATTAGCTACTTAGCAAACATTAACACATTTCTAGTAACGACACCAATGATGAGAAGTTGGGTATTCTAATACTCAATCATAAAAGTCACGAATGTACATGTGCAACCATATTTTAATCCATGGATGGATAATGTAAGTATGCTAGTGGTTGATGTTAGGCTTGTGATTGTTGTCTTCTCACATTGAGTTAGTGAAGTGAAAATGTATGGTTTAACTCTTAAAGAAGGATATGATACATTAATGTTGTTTGATTTTAATTATCCTAAGCACCAAGATAATGAAAGTGAATATAATGTCTAAGGATAAAATCTAAGTCTAAGTATGATTTAAATGTAAATTTTATCTAGACTATGATAGTAAGTATTCATTCTTGGCTTGTCGTACACATCAAGGACTCATGCAACCATCATTGGGACTACCAAGTGAATCCACTACCAAGTAAATCAAGTGAGCTTACTATTGGGTTACCAAATGATTATACCTCATGCTCAAAATCAATCATACTTATATTACCTTAATAAAAGACATTGAAAAAGTAAAGTACTTAAGAAAAGTAAACATGACGAAAGGTAAAATTAAGCTAAGTAAAAATGAGCTAAGTGAAATGATGCAATAATTAGAAATAATCTTGATCTTTATTTTTGGTCATGAATTGTGTCTAAGAACAATCCACTCGAACAAAGATTCTATACAATTATTAAATACCATACTCTGAGCATTCACTCTATTGCTATGTCTAAATCACAAAAGTGAACTATAAGAATTTGGCTAAGTGTTGGTGGAAGTTCATCTTTTCAACACGATGGTGGATTGGTATTTACATGCATGACCATGATCCATTACATTGCATTAATGATGATGTATGCAGAGCTACAATATCATAAATATGAGATCGTAGCCTAATTGACATAAGGTTTTATCACATGCCAATAAATTTGTTAAAAATTGGGCCAAGAAACTTAATAAGAAAAATGAAAAAGAATTTGAGTTAAAGCCTAGGTTAACCAATGTTATAAAAGAGAAATTATAACCTTCAACATTGGATTTTAATGCCTTCACTATAAGTAATGATACTTATAATGATTCTCATGTCGTACACCATTTTACTAGTAATTTATCCTTGTTAACTAATATTAAAAATAAGCTAAAACTTTATTTTGTAGACATTAGAGATAGTCACTTACTAAAAATTACTAAATTAAGTAGAATAGAGGTAAAAAATCATGGATATAATAAAAAATAAAAATTCTATTTGTAAAATAAAGTAGCTAAATACTATTTTACACTTAGATGAATGTATGGTTTACTTGAATTCTACAAAAAAATGTTTGTTACCAAAATAATATTATTGATAGAAATGTTGTCAAAACTATAATATAAATAAAGACTACAAAAGATAAGTTGGATCTTTATTTATCAAATAGAAATTTTTTTACGATTATGGTAGTCGAAGTTAAATCCGTGACTTACACCACCCAATTATATCACACTACTAAGTTGTGTTATACCCTAGTTAACATAAAAACTAGAATTAAATTAAATTAGGTTACATCTAACAATTTAAATGAGAGTATATCTAAATTTAAAATAATAAAAAGAACAAAATTTAATTTTTGTTAATGCCGCCATGGTAAAATAGGTAGACATACTATTACTAGGAAGTCATACTATTACTAGGAAGTCATACCAAAGCATCTTGTTTCAAATCTAAGTGATGGAAAAAATTCCTTTGATCCTTAAATTTATATTTTAGTATATTTCTTTCTCAATTTAAAGATTTTTGTTTTTTAATTTTTTATGATTTTAATAAGTTTAAAACACATATTAGTACCAATGTATTTCACTTTATTTCTAATAATTACTTTTTTTTTGTAGGAACTTTAGTTGATCTAATTACAAAACTACGTAATTCAATAAAAAGGGATGTATTTATTATCTTCTTATGTATAATAATTTTAATTATTTAATGATTTTATTCAAGGTATTTACCTTTAAGTAATTTTTATGAATCTTTAATCTTTCTTTCTTGGAATTTTTGTTTTATTATTATTTTTATTCAATTTTAAAGTCCTAATATGTAATGGATTGGTATTATAACTAAACCAAGCACCTTGTTTACTCACAAGTTCACCACTTTAGTTCTTTCAATAGACATACAATAGTTACAAAAATTAATACCCACATTATAGTCTCATTGGTTAATAATGCACATAATCATTATTTTTTTTGGTTATATTACTCTTCTATGTGGATCCTTATGGTTAATAGCTCTTTTAGCTATGAACTCAAAAAATACCATAGTTCTTTAAAAATGCACATTATTTTTCTATTGGAAAATTGGCAAAAAACTCATTTGATCCAATAAATAAATCATCTTAGTCTCTATAACATAGTTTTTGGATTTTTTTTTTTAACTTTAGGTATTCTTTCTGAAGTAGCATGGGTAAATCACTCCTAGGATTGTTATTGGAGTTGAGACCTAAAAGAAACTTGGGCATTGATAACTTGGTTATTTTTTGCAAATTACATTCATATAAGATTGAATAAAGAATGATAGGGATAAAAACCAATGCTTGTAGCTTTGCTAGGATTGTTTTTTGTTTAGATATATATTTTTGGAATAAATATTTATGGTATAGGTATTCATACTTATGGGTGGTTTTTCTAAAACAAAAGTGATAAATACTCTAATTACTTAATAAGCAAGATGCATGATGTGATTGATTTCATTTCATAAATACATGCATACACTTAAGTAATCAATTAGATAGTCAAATTCACATCTTTTGCAACCAATGCAATCTTTAGTTCAAGGTGTTGAAGCTATTTTTTTTAGCCCAACAACCATTCCAATGTACCATATTTAGTACATTTGTAGGACATGCTCATATACATTGGGTACAACAAATACATGTATCATAGATTTTAAGTGAATGAGCTATGGACGTTCATCTCCTTTTTTTTCTTTGTTCTTGATGTAGTTTCTCTTAATAACTTTATCTAATTAATTTTAAACTATAAAACTAACCATACTCTTTTTAGGTTTTGGATTCTTTTCTTGACCACCGAATTTTCTAACAACATTAGAGAGTACACGAAAAATTTCCTAATCCAACATTTTCTTTGGTACAATCCCTTCTAGTTACAATAAGAGTTGATCCATAATAGTTAAATAATATTTACAAACATAATTAAGACATGGTTTAGATGCAACCATTTCAAATAAGATTTGACCCTCACTCTAGAAAGTCACATATGCTCAATAAGAGGTAATACTTATGTTATGTCCATTGATCAAGCTTCGACATATTTCTTGATAAGATCCTATTTATATGTATGATTTCTAACCAAACTAGCTAATCAAAGAAAATGTGTATTGGCTTTTTCTGTTATGGATGCAATAATACTATTGGAAATAATGCATCAAACCCATTATCAATAATTATAATGCAAAAATTTACATAATTCAAAGATGTGGAAAACCCTTCACAAGATGCATCGCCCAACACATTAACTAATATTACATCATATTAGTTAAATGCATTTAATTATTTTAATATCTTTATAGTTTCTCCTATCACATAGCCTCCACATTTAACTCTTGTAGGTGGCCCACCTACTTTCACACAATCCACCCCTCCATAATAATTATGAATAATATCCTTGAACTAAATATTCTCATAATCATAATGCTTAACTTTTAAAGTATTAATTATGATAAGGATTAAAATTCCTATTAGAGTAAAAGTACTATTGTGTTTGGGGTTACACCCTATTTTCAACACTTTATTAATACATCTTGATAAGGCTACTGATACATCTTGGTTGTGGATTTATGAATTCCAACTTTTCCATAAACTTCCACTCTCTAATTTATATAATTCTTTCATATTATATCATATAATGGAAATTCAACCAAGTAAAGGCTTGAATTCTCTCTAGTAATTCTTACAAATGAACTTTCCAAATTGATTAGAAATAGAACATGCTAACTAACCTTTGTAAATAAACATCATCCTTTCTTCCAAGGCTTGATGATCAAGTCCTTAGAGAGAAAGGTTTTGGATTGGAACCTATGACTAAAATTAGTTAATAGCTAACCACTCTACCACTAAGCTATTGGGGAACAAGGGTTTTATCTATGTCCTATATGCTTAAAACTCTTGTACCTATACAAACTAGAGCAACTCCTAATTTTTAACTCTTGGAACTTTGTATACACTTAAAATTGATAAAACTCCATAAAAAATTCCTATCCAAAAATCAAAACTAGTTGTTTTCAGAATTATCATCATAAACAAAATATCCTGTTATGTTAAATGAATTACAATTTCATTTTAGTTTTTCACATAATACCTAAAGATGGCATAAGGAATTTATTCAAAAAAATAATGTTGAGTATATTTCTATTAATAAATAATATTATTTTTTATAAATACTTTCTATTTGATCATAAGACTTTAGATATTCTTCAAGAAAACATTTTCTTTTGTATATGTTCTAAGCTTACTACTGAGATTTTTCTTATTTAAAAACTATGCCACACTTTCCTTTTTTTTATAACTACAATAAAAATGTTGATCATAAATCATAAAAAATCATTTTAGAAAATCATATGGTGTTAAAAGAAAAAGATGAGAAATGTGAATTTTTCTTTCACCTCCTAATGGCTTTTTGACTTAACAAAATTTTTCTAATCTAAATTTTCTAAAACATCATTCTGTCTTAAGGGATGGGTAACTAAATCAAGTATATCCATGGTCTTGGGAAATCTACGAGTTTGAGAAAAAGTGAAATCAATGAACCATTTTTTACTAATTTCTTTTGATTTTCTAGTAGATTAGCATGAGCCATTATTGTGATGGCTAGATCTAGTTGCAATTCTCACATACATCATATTTGATTGAAATTGTCTTAGTTTTCTACAATTCATGGTATTAGTACACATTCTTTTACAAGATTCATGCAAAAGTGTTAATTCAATAGCTTGATACCATTTATCCATATATAGAATACCCATCTTATAGACAATCGTTTTACATTTGGTTAAAAATATTGCTAAAGAAATTTCTAGTAAATTATCTCTCATAAAAAGAATAAATTTTCTCATAGTAAATCAAGAAAATATTTGCAATGAATGCAAGCTATGTTTTTCTTTTATTTCAAACCCTTAGGTTCGATCCTCAATCCTGAAAAAATATGTTTAATCCAAGCTCATGTTCCATCTAGACCAATGGTGCTACTACTAGGTGACAATTATTTCATCTTAATAGAGTAGTTGTATGACTTAAATAAGGATTTATACCACATAAAAAAACTCCTTCCCCTAAATAAGAAAGACTTTTATATTTTTATATGGGTAACTAACTTGTTACTTGGATGGATTGTTTTCTTAATTCTATATTTAATTGAGAAACAATGTTGAAGGGTAAAGATAAAGAAAGAACCAAGGGGGATGTTTGCTATATTCTATTAGTTTTTTAAAGATGGTGTGGCTTTCATTTTTTAAATGAATAATTTCTTGTTTTGCATAACATTATGTCATTATAGCTAATATTATATCTTCTCCTTGAGTAAAGGCATAGTCTAACTTGTTTGCTCTTACAGCTAATATGGGTATTCCTATTTTGTATTCTATTTTTGATGCCATACCTTCTTAATCCATTTTGATTATTTCGGTAGTGGAAGTACATATACATATAATGAAATTTGGATTTCATTCTTTTTTATTAAAGAACAATGTTTTTGTAATTCTTCATAATCATTGAGATGAGTCAAAATATCTAGTTTTTCTAATTCATTCGTAGCATATTCCAATTCTGTGAAAATCCTAACACCTTATACATTTTGTAGGAAATAACCACATGGTTTTGTGCCTATTACCAAAAAACATTATCTTTAATCTTTGTATATAACTAGGCCACACAACTAATAGGATAAAAAGTATAATAATTTTCCATTTTACATTTGAATTTTAGCATAAGATCTTCGTTCATATTTATGGCCATAGGGTTTTTCCTATAAATTAAAATTACTAAATTTTTTTAGTATTTTATTAAAAATTGATCTATTTTTCTTCATAACTTTATCTAATTAATTTTAAACTATAAAACTAACCATATTATATTTGGATTTTTGATAATTCTTGATCACTTGGTTTTATAGAAAAATTAGAGAGCACATGAAAGATTTCCCAATCCAATATTTTCTTTGGTACAATCCCTTCTAGTTGCAATAAGAGTTGATCTATAATAGTTAAATAATATTTACAAACCTAATTGAGACATGATTCAAATGCAACCATTTCAAATAAGATTTTATACCTGACTTTAGAAACTCATATATGCTCAATAGGAGGTAACACTTTGATTATAGGCATTGGCAAGCTTTGACATATTTCTTGACAAGATCTTGTTTATATGTATGATTTCCTACCAAACTAGCTAATTAGAGAAAATGCATATGGGCTTTTTCTCTTATGAAAATAGTAATACAATTGGCTACAAATAATGCATCAAACTCATTATTGAAAATTATAACATAACAATTTTCATAATTCAAAGATGTAGAAAACCCTCTAGAAACTACATCATCCAACATATCAAAAAATATTACATCATATTTGATGAGTGGCGAGGTACCCCCTATGTCCAACCATACAAATCACAAGCATTCACACATGATTCGGTCAAACTCTGCAAACTTGAAGTTCCAAAGTACACTAGTTCTAGGAAGTGAATCCAATTGGGACAATTGTTGTCTTCTCAGTTCCACTCGTGAGGTACAAGTTTATGGTTAAGTGCAACTTAGGTATATGATTTTTATCATTTTATGTTTTATAAATTTAATCACCTAGAGCAAAAATAAAAGGTAGGATAATTTAATATCTAGTTTATCTACTGCCTAGCTAGCCTAACATAAGTACCCATTCCCACTCTTTGAACACATCATGAATGCATGTAGTGCTGCTGGGTTACCAAACATTAAACATTTCTATGTTACCAAGTGCTACATATATGCTTGAAGTTGGTGTGCTTGTGTTTATTAACAACTAGAAATTAATTTCTTAATTAAAGTGCATTAAAGTAAAGTGCATGAATAATAAGTGCATTAAAGGAAACATTAATCTATTCTTAGTGTTGCAAGGATTATCAAAAGGGCTTGTCTTTATTTCCATCACACTACTGTGCTTAGGTACATCAGTGCTCAAGTAAAGGTTTATACATACTTAGAATCCTACTGTGGGTACTCAGAAATATTCTAACTCTAGAATGGCTAAACTATAAGAACTTCATTACTCTATGCAAAAACTTACCTTCAAAATTTTGTGCCCAAGTGCTATATTTATAGGTTGGCATATACCATGCAATATCGGATATTCGACATCACATCTTGGGGTTCGATATCGAGTATCCAATATCAAGGCTCTGAATATCACATATTTGATATTATAGCACATCAAAACACAATTCATCAATATTGGTCAAATGCATTTAATTCTTTTAATAACTTTACAATTTATTCTACCATGTAGCCTTCACATCTAGCTCCTATAGGTGGAACACATACTTTTATATAATCAACCCCTTCATAAACCATATGAATAACATCCCTTGTCTCAAATATCCTCATAATGATAATGCTTAAGTTTTAAAGTATTAATTATGATATGAATTAAAAATACTATTAGAGTAAAAGTACTATCATATTTGGGTTTGCACCCTATTTGTAACACTTTATTATTGCCTCTTGATAAGGCTATTGATATATTGCAAGTAGTTTTTGATTTATAGACTACACCTTTTTTCTAAACTACTATTTTCATCTTGGATTCCTTTTTTATCACTCTCTAATTTGCATGAGTCTATCATATTATATCATATAATGGAAATTCAACCAGGTAAAGACTCACATTCTCTTTAATAATTCTTACAAATGAACTTTTCAACTTGATTAGTAATAGAACATGCTAACTGATCTTTGTGAATAAATGTCATCCTTTCTTCCAAGGCTTGATGATCAAAACCTTACTAAGAAAGGTTCTTTTCAAGTAGGATTTAAACCTATGACTAAAATCAATTAATAGCTAACCTTTATACTGTTGAGTTATTGGGGAACAAGAATTTGATCTATGTCTTATATGCTCAAAACTCCTATATATATATGAAGCATAAACAACCCCTAACTTCTGACTCTTGAAACTTTGTATATGCTTCATTTGAGTCTTCCTTGTGGATTATTAACATAACAATTCTAGGACTCACATTGTTCTATACATCTACCTCAGTCATGGTAAAGGACCTTCCCTTTTACTTGGGTCCTGGAGAAGGAGGGATTTGAATCTGATGAGACGCGGTTTACACTAGGCCGCGATATCGCGTACGCGATATCGCGACCGACGCGATATCGCGTCTTCTCCTGCGATATCGCGTACGCGATATCGCGTCGCGCCGCCATTTCTATAAATAAGAGGCGGCACTCCCCTTTTTCCCAATCCTGGCTAGTGTAGCGAAGCTCTGGCAGATTGATCACTCCAGAGTTAGAATTTTTCCCCATGTGCCCGCAGTAGGAGTCCTAGAGTGAACGGCTCTTTATTCGAGCAGCTTGTAACCTGAACCCAAGTTGTGTACGGCAATAAAGACGAACTTG
>MNCI01038036.1:356606-386609 GCA_015680685.1 Gnetum montanum | reverse complement strand
CAACTCATAGTACTTGGCAAAGTTGGCTGAATCTCTTTAAAGTAAGTCATTTATAGTTTACACACAACGCAATCGTTACATTTCACACAACCGCATGCCGCAACAGCACACACACATACTTACATTAACTACTAAGTTTATTTGGAGGTATCTGGGCCTTGGTGTTGCCAGAGACCAGCAGGCACCTAAATCCTATTCGAGGACACTCATTGGCGGTCGCGTCCCAAATGGTCGCCAACACCTATGTTAGTTTTAAGGATAGGTACCCTTTTCTTGAAGGTTGTTCAAGTTTTTCATCGAAGTATAATATGGGTTACTTTAGTGCCATAGTTCCTTGCACTTAGTGCTTGGCCCAAGGCATTTTCTCTATCCCTTTTGACCCTTCATTAAAAAAAGGCAAGGCCACCTTGTGTTCTTGAACTAATAACCATTTTTTGGCTAATCTAGCCTTTTTTTTATCTCTTGAAATCAATAAATAATAGTACATGAATATTCATCTATTGTCCATTAAAAATGCCTTTGGGCATGATCTTAGGACTTGACTCATCACCCATGGACAAACCTTGTAGAAAAACCCTAAGGTTTTCTGGGCATTAGATTCTCACCAATGTTTACATTACTCAAGTCTATATTCTCACTTCTACTTTGTTCACACCTACTCATATGGATGCTTCTCTCTAAAATGAAATGCTCCTTTGTTGTTGTTTTTAGATATCTCATAGCTTCGATAGGTTGCTTAGTCTTGTTCATCTTTGGTGCAAGGATGCTCAATTAGTAAGCTATTACGCACTCTTTTAGGGGTGGTTGCTTCTAAGTAAACCTCCTATTTTTCTTTTCACTATTACATCCTTCATCACTGAGTAGCCATTTAGTCACCTTATCTAGTAATCTAGGATATTTCCCTCTTGATGATGAATTTTATCCCTCATTTTTGCACTAGTTGATCCTTACATATCTAGTATTCATAGTATGCCTCAATGTCATATAACTTACATGACATATAATAAAATAGTTCTTTATGTCTAGATGGTCCAATCAACTACTATACTTAATGCATTTTAGGGAGAACAAGCTAGCTCTAGGTTCAAGTGGCATTTCACCCCTAACCATAAGTCATTTGCTAATTTTGCAACATTAGTTGGTTTAAGCCTCTACTTAGTTTCATCTAAGATTCATCCTAGTCATGGATAGATCATCCACATTTGGGTCCATAAGTAATGATAATCACCCTATAAATACTTTCTTTCACTATGGCTCCAATGGATGACCTTAATCAAGTGACTACCTAGAACTCACTAGCTCATTCTTCAAAAGATACATGGTTAGAGATTTCATTTTCCTCCTACTTCTTAAAGGCTTATATTTTCATTTTCTATTTCACTCATTGATAGGGGTTCTTTTTACCTTTCCCTCATGATACTACTTTGCTATCAGTTACCCAAGAGTATTTAGCCTTTAAAGGTGATCCTTTCTGATTCATAAGGGATTCCATGTACCCCATGCTACTGAGTTAGAGGATAAGACAATGCTTCTTTTGACTACTAGACTCTTACCATTTAGGATGTCAACCTCAATTTCTTTACCTAGTAACACAATGCTTATACTACTCTCTAACAATTCCATTTTACATAATTCCCTTTATCATCAAAGAAACAAATATTTGAGCCTACTTTTGTTTTTCTCAATGCTACTATAGGAATAGCTTTTTCCTTATCTTTCTCTAGCTACTAAGATGTTTTAGTTCACTAGGCTATCTCTTACCTACCCATTGATTCAATAGTAGTTCAAAAGGTTAACCTATTCAGGAATTTTCAAGTCTATGTGAATTACAATTCCCCAAAGAATTTCATTACTGATTAGACCCTTTCTCATCTTTGGATGCTAAGTATCTGTCATATGCCCTTATTCATTTGAACATCATCATCTATTTAGTTAATGGAACTAAAGTACTCCTATCCTAAAGAAATATGTTGAATCTTTTCAACATCAATGAAAAATCCTAGATTCTTGCTCTACTTAATAGTTTATTATTATCTTGGATTGGATTGGATCATAGGCTAGAGATAAGCATACTTGAACCACTAACATCCACCACAAGATAAACCATCATCTCTCAAGCCTTTCCAACTAATTTTATAATAGAGGAGAACCATAGAAAATAACTCTTCCCTGAACACAACTCACAATTTCCTTCATACTATGCTCTCAAAAGAGTAGCTCATCCAAAAAGGTGGTGAGTAGAATCCCTAAAATAGACTTGTAGTTCTAAAAAATATTTCAAGAATTAGGAACAAAGAAAGCTCCACCTTTTTTTTGTCTTGGAAGTCTAAGTGATTTCCCTACTATGATCCTTCCTACCTAAATAGAGTAGATAACTTATGCATTCCACTTATGGAATTAGGATATATGGTTAATCTATGATCCTTGAATGTCTCTATCATCCCTGGGATGATCTTGTGGTTCCCACATGATGGAGATAATGCAATATATTCATGGCATGAATTTTCCTTTTGCCATATTTTACTCAAAGGATTGAATGAATATAGCACATTAAGTTGCTTGTAAGGAACAACTTGATCCTCTTTTCCAAAATTCCTAGATGAGGGAACCATGAGAGAGTCACTAACTCTGATTATTGTCTATATAGAATCCATACTAGATCTAACCAACTACCCACCCTACCTTCTCTACAGTCTTGAAAGCTCATCTTCATCTTAGTAAAGTTTTTCAATGACATGTTCTAGTCCTCTTCCTCATTACCAAGAAAAAGAAACCTACCAGTTTAGGTATAAGGTACTATCATTGCCACCTTAAGAATCACACATCCAACCTCTAATCACAATGATTGAAATGCAAGAGTGAAGCTCTTCCAAGTAAAGCTATATCCCCCTACTTAGGAAACCTAATGAATTATGCATAAATAAATTAGATGATTTTTGTATACATGAAATTTTCTAGCATGGCCTGTCCTAGACTTGAACTAGAGATTTCATTCATAACATAAATCATTACACTTAGTATCCGACCAACTAGAAGAGAACCCATAGATTCCATTTCTAGAGCAATTCATCCTTCTTAAACATAGCATACAACCTCTATTGTATTACACTCTCCAAGGTGTTTTTATTCCTTCCTTACCATATCACTTCAATGAAAAGAGACTTGAAGGAATTCTTCCTCCTTGTCCACTTAGCCACACTCCAAGTTTCTTTTTCAAACCTACTTCCATCATTATAAAATAGATAAAGAAATTCCCTTGCACTAATGTAGGAACCATTTGTCATAGTGATTTAGGGAGTCAAAGATCAAGGATTTTTTTAAATTGAGAATTCTTTTGACCAAATCCAATCCTATAGAATTTGGATAAAATTAACATTCCTTTAGATAATATTAATGTCTACTTCTAATGGATCTTTTAGAAAAGTATTAAATGGCTCAAATGATCTCGTACAATCCCTTCATCATCCTACTTAATACGGGGATGATCTTGTAGTTCTTGATTTGTAAAGATATGTTATTAGATGCTCCATTTTCCACATATATCTAGGTCACACTTCCCCTCAACCTATTCTCAAGAGATAGTCATCGATATACTGTTAAGAAATATATTGATTCTCAAGAAGAGAAGATCCATGAATAACCAACTCCCACAAACCATCTAGATTCCATGAATGAATATAAAGTTGGATCTACTTTAGATCTTACCTAAATTGCTGCATCTATCCTCCTAAGTAGATGTTTGGTTTAAAACCTCAGTTTGAATAGAAGGAATACATCATGCTAATGTGCCTTAGATGATCATCTATGGGTCAAGCACTAATGAGCACATTAGACTATCCATGTGCTTAATATCCTTCATAGCATAGACATAATGACTCACTTATCAGGGGCACACTCTATTACTAAGCTAATAGCCAGACTTTCTAGTGGAGGACCTATTATACTAAAAGTAAAGTAAGAGATACTATATTCTATTGCTCAACCATCATGCTACTAGTGACATGGTTGGGAAAAAAAGATATGAAATCCTATAAACTTGTTTTAGCCAAGGATAATAAGCTTATGAACTTGGTCTTAATTTGTGAAATAAAAGAATGATTCCAATTAGCTTAGATGTTGCTCATGGATGTAGAAAAAAATCCAAAAATCTTAACAGTCATTAACCCTTCCTGAAAAGAAGGTGATCCAACCACACCTTCCAAAAAAATGATCTTGTTACAACTTCACTCTAGTCATTAACCCTACCTTTGTCTTTTCTTGTAGTTAACATAAAGACTTCAAACATGAACAACTTCTATAGTGTGATGGGTGGTGTGTACAAGGCCCAAGAATGAATTCATCATAGTATGAATGATCAATATTTACTAGTAATTCCTTCTTCATGCAAGTGAGTTGCAACTTGTAATTCAAACTGAGATTGGATTTTTGAGATTAGCTTGCCCTCAAAGAGTTATAGCCCTTTATCTCAACCACTGTAACATGTGTGTGGCCTAGGGTATAAGGTGCATGATGAATTGACCTTATTCTTATCTTCCTCCATCTCATCACCAATTGTCTATTTAGGATTTCAAAATCCATGATGAAAACTAAATAAAAATGTTACACTAATTGCAAAACTTAATCCAGCATCGTATGATACAAGCTAATGATAGCCATGCATCACCTATGTCCATGTTCTCAAAGGTAGTCTTTACTTTCAAAAGGATTCATGGCATGTTAATCCCTAGTAAGGTTCTTCAATTTGCATTGAATTAAACTTCTTGCTCTATCTCTTATGTGAGATCCCATTAATTCCTCTAAGTTTCATTCTTGCAAACATACTTGCTAGGTAGGATACTTAATGTGTTAGTGTTGGTGACCATTTTAGACGTAACCACCAACAATTGCGTTGAACAGGATTTAGATGTTTGCTAGGCTCTAGCAACACCAAGGTCCAGATACCTCCAAATAGACTTAGTAGTTAAATGTGAGTATGTGTTTACTATTGTGAATGTTGAAATAGTTGGATTGCATATAAATTATAACTGGCTATCATAAAAGACATTTGGCCAACTTTGTAAAATACTGTGAGTTTTTAGAGATCCCTATTTTGTTCAATCACTTAGCCTATATGATTCTTATAATACCTACTTGTAACAAATAAAATTTTGCAAAAACTATTTGAGCACAAGTCTATCAATCTACTCCTAATTTCCCCTAGAGAGAGAAAGTTCCATAAGAAAACTACAAATAAAGAAAAATTTAATGGAAAGAGAGTGAAAAGAAAGCAGATTTATGTAAAAATATCAAATATTTAAGGAAATAAAGTTGATACAAGGAAACACTTTACAATAAAGTTATCCCTAATTCAATATCTATGAATTGTTCTATAAATAAGAGGTGGCTTTCCCTTGTTCACTCATCTAGATCTAGACCCTTAGCTAAACTTTGGCAGTTTTACCATTCCAGAGATAGAGTAATTTCCATGTGCCCACAGTAGGAGTCTCAAAGTGAATAGATCTTTATTCGAGAAAATTGTACTTGAGCACACATTTGTGTACAGCAATAAAGATGAGCTTTCTGATAAACCTTGCAACATATGGACTAAGCTAAATAGGATTTAAATTATTGTTAAATGTTTAAATGCTTTCCTAGATAATTAATCTCTCTCAACCCTTGACTCTCCTAGTTAAGTGCATTCAGTATGACTGCTTCGAGCACGTGTGTAACGCTTGGTAACCCAATAACAAGTAGCGTTTGGTAATCCCAGTAGCATTGCACTGGTTCAGGGTGTGTGCAGCAAGTGGGAACAGATACTGGTGCTAGGACGATTAGAAATTAGTTAGTGAATAGTTAGTCACTTAGTCTCTTCACCCTTCCCTCTTAGCATAAGGCGTTAAAAAGATAAAAGACATAAAAATCACATACCTCAAACTTACTTAACCATAAAACTGTGACAATACAAGTATGTTTGGGAAGATAATGATTAATTAACCTTAAGTGTTCCATTAGGGTCCGTAAGAACTTAGTCCTTGGAGTCCGACCAGATCGTGCGTGAGACGCTTGTATTCGTATGCTTGAGTGTAGGGGTACCTCACCACTCATCATTGGTACTGTTTCCAGGGACTTAGTTGTTTGTGTGCTACGTAGAACATATGAAATCATTCATATCGTTGGGAGCTAAAACGGACCCTTAGGGTTAATCAAAAGAAAAATAACATAATGGTAAATAGCACACCGAACAAGACTAAAATGTCTTCTTCTTTGAACAAAAGCACTTCACCACCTAGGACCAACACTAGAGAAAGTCGACAACACAACACACATAACCAAGAACTACAAGTTCCTCAACAATTCAGTGTGGTATATATTCATCATGATGAATATATACCTAACTTTACCTTTGTCTTCCATCAAGATGAACAATTTCATTGGAGAGACTTGGAAGGTAACATAGTGTTGCCTCCAGACAGAGTAGCCCCCAACATGCTCCTTCGTGCCCTTACACGAATAGGCATGTCACAATTATACGCTGAGTACATTGTATGCGATTACAATGCAAGGGACTACCATCCCACAGAAGTGCAATGTCAACGGGACTTACGGCAAGAGAGTTACCACACATCGTTGAAGGGCAAAGGACCCCATAATGCTTCGTCCATCATAAGCAAAATTAAGGGTGGTGAACCTATTTCAATAAGTTCTCCACAAAATGATGTTCCCCCTCCTAACAATAGTGAGGAGGTGGTGTATCAGAACCTTCATCCATGATTCACAACCGTGATCTGATCCCAATGAACACCAAGTGTTCAACGAGGGAATACAAAAATAAGATAAGGGTGAGCATTCTGATCATCATCATGATTGGGGATGGGATCACCAAAGAGAGGGTAGGAAACATCGTCATGGTGATGGTTCTCTTTCTTCTTCACCTTCATCGTCACATTCACCCTCTCCTTCAACATCAAGACGCAATCATAAGGAACCTAACCGTGAGGATAAGGGTAAGCAAAATGAGAGACCTCGATGAGAGAGTTGAGAGCGAGGATGAGGGCACTCTAGAGAATCAAGGCATGGAAGAAGGGAAAGTAGGGAACCGCATAGACATCATAGACGCTATGAGAGAAATGACCATGAAGAACCCCTACTTGCAACCCAAAGCATGTTAGACATCACGGAGGCCATTAGAATACCTACAAGGCAGTAGAAAGATAGTAGGATCAAGAGACTAGACATGAATAATATCCCATGATTTGAGGGGGGATACAACGCTGATCCTTAGAACCACTTATAGGCATTTCCCGATGCCTATGCCTTGTAGAACATTGAGAATGAGTGGCAAAAATTAAAGTTGTTCCCAAGGACACTGATAAAAGAAGCAGAAAGCTGGTACCGATCCTTAGAACTAGAATCCATTCGAAGGTGGAGTATGATGCTAGAACTATTTAACGATAAATATCAAACGTACTCCCAAGTGTCCAACTTGTGAAAGTAGATCCAAGGACGGAAGCAAGGAAATCATGAACCCTTAGATGTTGCCATGGGCCGATATTATGCATTGCTACATCGTTGCCTAGGCCATGGTTACACACAATGGGATCAACTACGCCATCTTGTAGATGGGCTTAGGCACAAAACTAGAAGAAATCTTGTAACATATGCCCAAGGGAGATTATCAGAACTTAGGTCCCATCAAATCCATAGATTGCTGGAGCAAGTAGCTAAGGAAGAAGGAGAGCTACGTAAGAGAAAAAGTGCGGAAGAATACAACCGCGATCTTTCCCTTTGAAAAAGGGGAGGAAGATTCTGTGAGGAGGAGGATGAGTCACCACTTGAAGAGTTGGTAAATAGGAAAACCTTGCTGCTCAAAAAATTAACAATAGAAGTGTCAGCTAAGGTAGATCAAATGTGGGACTCCTTAGATAGTAGATTTGAAACCATTCTAAAAATCGTAGAGGAGTCTACAGAGTGAGGTAGTGATTATGATAAAAAGAAGAAGAGGGATTTGGACCATGCATGTAACAAAGGTAAGGGGAAAATGGCTATGACTGAAGAGGTTGTGGATTCTGATACAGACAATGATGATGGATGTGAGATATGCCAGTATGACCATCCTAAGGGATGTTGCCCAATAATCTCACATTTGCAAGAGTCTGGGGTGTATGCACTTAACCCACGACTTAACAAACGCCAAGCATCTTGACAGTTACCTTATCCCCAAGGTAACCCAAGGCAGTTCCACCAACCATTAATGTATTATCTACGTGGAACTCCATCACAACCTATTGAGCAACACTAGCAGTGGCAATACCCATAGTCATGGGGAATGCCACCGCCAAGGCAACAATACCCTTACTGGCAACCGGATCCATATGGCTATTATGTGCAGTAGCTAATCTCTCCAAGTAACTTTGTTGGTCACGTGACCTCACAATGTCACTACTAAGCTCAGGAGTACTATAGAACTCCTTCTCCTAGGAGAGACACACCACATGCATACCATCCTCCAAATCCACCCACAACTCTCACATCGATAGCTCCACTACCACCGGCTCCAGCAATGCAAGGGGATCTTCCCACTCAACTTTAGCAACGCAATGCTATGAGAGCTATAAACCATCAACCAGCTATTGGTTCTGAAAATCATACAAGAAGAAGACCTTTCTTCAGAACCAACAGTCCAAACAAGCTCTCAGAACCACAAGCAGTTGAGCCTCCAAACATTCCTCCATCAAATAAGGCTTTGGAGCTCCCTTCAAATCAAAAATAGAGCTCAACACACACGGTTATGTTAACAAATATCATCACTGACTGGATCAAGGAGGGCCACCTTCCCAGGAAATTTTCTAATCCTAGAAGTCCCTTGATTTATCTCCAAGTCAATAGGAATGAACCTTGTAAAGCTCTTCTGGACTCAGGTTTCGAAGTCAACTTGATATCACAAGAAATGTATAAAGCCTAAAACCTACCTCCACTAAAGAAGAGCAATATTAGCTTAAAGCTAGCTAACCAGTCCATCACTATTCCCTTGGAACTAGTGGAGGACATCATTATCACTGTGTGTGGTTGGTCATACCTAGCTGATTTCCTAGTGATACAAGTCAACAATGACAAAGGGGACTTCCCAATAATAATGGGAAGGGCGTGGCTAAGTACCGTGAATGCATGCCTAGGAATCCACGATCTTTCCCTAGAAATATCTAAGGAAAACACTTGTGGAAAGATCGAGAAGAAGAAAGTTCCATGCATCACATATAGTGATACAGGGTGTGATTACGTACAAGAATGTTTAGCATTGCCTACATGCAACCGGTGTGCTCCAGAAGTTAACATACAAAAGTGCTTGTATGTAGCAACCACACAACAAGAAAACACCCAGTGGTTGACAGCTAATCAAGAGAGAAACTCACCAATATGCATGTAACTAACTGGGGGATCAAGTTGCAGCCACGTGGAAAGCATAGATACACTAGAGCAAGAGCGTCGCCAACTTTCAACCCTTAACCTGAAAACATCAATTGGAAGAAGTTGGATACTTCTAAAAAATTCAAACAAGTGCTCATTATTTTGGATCTCTCCCTTTCAATTTAGTCATGGGGGAGATGGCCACCTATGCTAATTAATCACAACCATCAGTTTCTTTTTAAGTTTTTGTTTTACACATTTTTTTTTTACAAATTTCTTTAACTTTTCTTGTTTTTGTTTTACAACATCGTTTATACTCTTTCATTTCTTTGTGTGTTTTTTTATTTTGTTTGATTCGTCACCTAATAAGTGCTCCTGATGGTGGTATGAACTGTATTCCATTGATTACTAATGTTTGGTTTTTACCTTTAAGTTATGATGTTAATACTAAGGTATGGTTCTTTTGATATAGCAGGCAATGAGTCCACGTCATCCATGCATCCATGAATTTCTATGATCTCTCCTAGCTTGGAACTATACAGCCCCTTTCTCACTAATAAGAACTATCAACAAATTAGTGACTGGGCAATTCTCAAACTAAGGAAGGACTCAAGGACTGAAAAGGATGTGACTTCAAGGGAACTTGATTCATTTGTGCTGGCCATTCTCTTGGGTGCTTGGATGTTTTCTTCTTGAGTCTCCCATACCATTCTGATGTTGCTCCATTATTGGGAAGTTGAGTTAATAAAAATAAGAAGTCTTTGCATGGTGTGGTTCTCGCGCAAAACAAAAAAATATAGTGAGAATTCAAAGCACATCCCTTTGATGAAATAATCACCTAGACTACAAGTACTAGTTATGTAAATAAAATAAACATGTTCCCTCTAACTAAGGTCCTTCTCGCTTCCTACTTTCTCCTTGTTCATTTCGTCGGAATGGTGGTGACTCTTTGGTGGAGGCATTCATGTTACTTCAGGTGGATGGATTGGTCAAATGTATTAATGTGAAGTCACTGGATGTGGATTGTTTGAGGTTGGATTTGGAATGAGATCTACTAAGTCACATTAACTATTAATACACAAGGGGTTGTACACCACCTTGTTCTTGAGACTCCATTCTATTCTCTTCTTGCCATCCTTCTTTCTCCATTTTTCACCTCATTGTCGGTTGTATTAATAGTCCATATTTTGGTTGATGCATTGTTTTCTTTTTGGTAAACTCTTATGGTTAAGACTTTAACTCTTGTCTCCAAATGACATTCCTAAAGCCTATAGACTCTTTGAATGTGGGATTGTTAGGGCATTAAGGGCATGAGCCTGCTTTGGGGAGGACCCACTGGCATTCCTATTTGGTGCATCTATTAATTTCTTTCCCTTAAACATTTCCACAATCACCATTTATTTTGTTCATCTCCATCTTTGACATCTATTTTATCGGCGTTCCCGTTGTTTCTTTTTCTCCATATTTCTTATTTCTTATCTTTTTACATTCTATTGCTACCGAAGATTTGCTCTTAGTCATGGGGGTCCTAGTCCAATTTTTTCAATTTTATCTTAACCCCTACACCTCGGGTAATCACTAGTATTATATCTCTAGATTTGCATTATCCATATCACAACTTAGCCAATGGACCTTACACTAAGATAAGGTATTAACTACATTGTGATTCATTTACCCTTGCTAATATAAGACTATGTTGTGTGTGTAGATGGCAATCATACAACAACAGATTGGATCTGGAGGGAACACTTGGAATGGACTGGTGCTAGAATAGTTATGCAAGGAACAAGATTGATGATGCGCTCATGGATGGACAATGAAAAGTGCAATCTTGGCGTCGGTAGCAATAGACTTCTTTTTTTTTCTCTCTCTCTTCTCTCTTCTCTCTCAGCTATCAAATAAGGCTAGATGTCAAATGTGTATAGTGTTCACTCTTGTTGTCATGAACACTAAGTTTTCCATGTATTGTAATGATGATCCATTCACATGTCACCCCATCACCATTAGTATCATTCAAGTCAATAATCCCATACCTTCCCAATATTTTGTAAGGAACTCAAGGATGAGTTTTCATTCAGTCATGGGGGTATGATGAGCCGTGATATCACGTTGGCCCCTACGATATCACGTACATGATATCGCCGCCTATCGCTAATTCTATAAATAAGAGGCAGCTTTCCCTTGTTCACTCATCTAGATCTAGACCCTTAGCTAAACTCTGGTAGTTTTACCATTCCAGAGATAGAATAATCTCCATGTGCCCGCAGTAGGAGTCTCAAAGTGAATGGATCTTTATTCAAGCAAATTGTACCTGAGCACACATTTGTGTACGACAATAAAGACGAGCTTTCTGATAAACCTAGTAGTATATGGACTAAGCTAAATACGATTTAAATTATTGTTAAATGTTTAAATGCTTTCCTAGATAATTAATCTCTCTCAACCCTTGACTCTCCTAGTTAAGTGCATTCAGTGCAACCGCTTTGAGAACGTGTGTAACGCTTGGTAACCCAGTAACGAGTAGCATTTGATAATCCTGGTAGTGTTTTGTTGCATTGGTTCAGAGTGTGTGTGGTAAGTGGGAATGGATATTGGTGCTAGGACGATTAGAACTTAGTTAGCAAATAGTTAGTCACTTAGTCTCTTCACCCTTCCCTCTTAGCATAAGGCGTTAAAAAGATAAAAGACATAAAAATCACATACCTCAAACTTACTTAACCATACAACTGTGACAATACAAGTAAGTTTGGGAAGACAACAATTGATTAACCTTAAGTTTTCCATTAGGGCACGTAAGCACTTAGTCCTTGGAGTTTGACTGGATCGTGCATGAGATGCTCATATTCGTATGGTTGAGTGTAGGGGTACCTCGCCACTCATCACTACTATACTACCAAAAATTACTTCATAAACTACTATGTACAAGCCTCTATTTTGGCTAGATAATACTTTTCAACAATTACATACAACAGAGCTTTTAAAGATTTGACAATTTTTGATTAAAATACTAAGGGAATATACTTTAAAAATCAAAAAGCTATTTCAGTCCTATCAAAATACCCAAGATTCTTTTAAAACCCTCTAGACTATTGAATTGCCCAATTGGCTTGTCTATAGCAGAGGCTCTCTTATAGCAATCCTAATAGTAGCCTTAAACATTGCATAACAATAAAATTTTCTATTAAATTTCTCTTGAGGCTTTCCAACATGAGCTCTTCTATGGCAAATATTAATAGGAGTTTATTATCAAGCAACAAAGAACTATAAAAGTAATCCAAAAATCCCAAATTTAAATGCCAAGCATAATACTACCTAAACCACTAGCTATTCAACCTAAGAAAAATAGGAAAGAATGAACTCACAGGATTAAACAAAGTAGCCAAAATAATATCTTTAGCAAGCCATCTTCCAAGAAATTTTCCAAAATGTCTTCTTGATTCTCCCCCTTTAAAAAGCCCCCTTTACATTCTACCCTTGAAGCCCTTTTATAGTGGCTTCAAGGTAGTTAAAATCATTATCTAGGTTGGTTATAACCACTATACAAAAAAAATGCTATACTTGACATATGTGTGGTAGTTAAAACCACCTTGGAGAATAGGAAGCTATAGTTGACAAATGCTTGGTGGTTATAATTACAATGGTTGTTAATTGTAACTACTATAGAGAAAATAGGTATGGTGGCCAAATGCCCCATTTTTTCCTAAATAATAGCTCTCTTCCACACCCCCACCCCCACCTTTTTTTAAAAAAAATGCATATAACTAAATTAATTATATCAATGGTTATGCTATCAATAATAAAAAAAATCTCTAGAACACAAAATTTCATAAGGTAATGTCTCTTCTTAAGAGAAATGCAGCACATTTACCAACAGA
Source organism: Gnetum montanum (assembly GCA_015680685.1). Lineage (NCBI taxonomy): Eukaryota > Viridiplantae > Streptophyta > Gnetopsida > Gnetales > Gnetaceae > Gnetum > Gnetum montanum. Next base: position 373,350 of record MNCI01038036.1, on the reverse strand, counting down.
TCATGGACCCAAAATTTTTCTTTTTCTTATACTTAGTAATTAGTTTAAACAAAATAATCAACCACCAAAGCCCTCCCAACCAACATTGTACACATCCTCTACTACTGCTATGTCGTCCATCACGTTCTCTACCACCTAGCCATAGAGAGACACATCTCTATCCTTTAGCAGATCATGTGTCAGCAAAATTGATGCCTCTTTCCTATTTGATTTGGAAAAGAAAAATGAAGGTAGCACTTCTAGAACTTTGGTCATAACCAACCACCCACAATGGTAGAAATTAGGACTACAATGCCAATGGACACACCAAGGTCTTCAGAGCATTGTTGATAGCCACCGAGGAGCACTTATGATCACCAGTGAAGGTAGCCATTACAACATTAGCCTAATGTGCATGATGCTCCTAAAACCCTTGCCATCATTGTCAAATGTTAAGAAACCCTTATGCTCGAACTCTACGATCATGGAACATGACTTCAAAAATAGCCACAATGGAAGCATGATGAAATCCAATTAACTACCAGCATCATGAATGCCATGCTACTGTCACTGATGCAAGCATAGTAGAAGTCATAGTGGTATTAAACTTAGCAGTGGTTAGGTGGGTATTATTGACAAGGGTAGAGATCTTGTTGATGATGCATTTTTTGCCACTGTGGATTAAAACCCTACCATTGTATTTAGTGGTGTTGCCCTATGGTCCTCTACGTTTGGTTGCTGCTGCGAATCAAAACCTTGCCGTTGCCATTTCCTACAATTCTAGTATCAAGGGTAAATCTAGGACATCTAGACTTTAATCCAGTAGCCTATTTTTTTGTTCTCAAATTATTTACACACGTATGTGTCATTTCCCTAGTAATTAGTATTTGGGTAATCCCCTATTTTGTAGATTTTAGGGCTTTTGTTCAATTTGTTTAATCAACTGTAAAATATTGTCCAAATTCAAATTTCCAAATCCAAAATTGCTATTTTTAGTTATGAATTTCACACATAATAGATTTTCTACATGAAACTTGAATAATATGAATAATAATTTTATTATTTTTGCTTCATCTGATTCTTACTTTTCAACTTGGATTTTTCATTTTAATTAAAGATTGGTATTGCACATCTATTTCTTACTTGGTGCCATCAAGAATGGAATTGAGGACTGATTGTATCTCTTTAATTTTTTTAAAAAACTTCAAAATAGACCATATAATAAAAAAAATACCTTTTTACACCTATTCCATCAAATGGTCAAATGTGACAACATTTCTTACCCTCCTTTTTTTCTTTTTGTTTCCAATATCAGTTAAGAAACAACAATTTTATTGAACATTTACATGAAAAATTGGAAATATTTTTTGAAGAAAAATTTCATTAAACTTAAGGTTTAATGAAATAAAAACCTCAACCCTAATAAAAATTTAAAGAACTGTACATCAAGACTTTATACAAACTTTTTAATGGATAAGAAGTGAATAGTTAAAATAACTTTCTTGGGAATCCTCTTGTCTTGAACCCTTTCATACACTATTTCAATTAAAACTAATGCATTATCTTCATCTTTACTTCAACTATTCTTGTTTCCTTTGCATCCATCTCCTTTGTTGATTCTTGTGGCTTATCCCAATTAGATACTTCTATATCTTGGGATACAAATGCCTCTCCTCAAGAATCATCTTGGTTAGAATTTTCTTCATTTTCTACTTGACTCTCACATTAACAAAATCTTCCTAAAACATTGACTTTTATAAAAAGTCCACCACTAAGAAACATGAATTCATCAGAAAGCCAAAGTAGAAATGGACATTTTTTTGATGCTCCATGGGCTTCTGCTTTGCAATAAGCTCTTAAGACATGTTCTGGGAAGCATCCCATTACATCTGGGATAAATGGTCTTCCCATTACTCTCTCACTAAGAACCATCTTTTTTCAAACTTACACTCTTGCTAGTTTTCTTTACTCATACTTTGAATTAAAAATCTCCAATAATCTGTCTCTTCTTATAGTAGTAATCAAATTTAAAATTCCCACCAAATTTTGGTAACCAACTTTTCCACCTATATTCATATTAATTGCTTTCTAACTATTATATGTATACCAATTTAAATTTTATCATTCGGTTGTTGGAATTACTTCCCACTAAATAATTAATTAACCACCACTTCCACTTACTCATCTTAAGTAATGATTACTTTGGACAATATAAATTTAATAATTTAAATAATATTTTTAATTAAATATCTTTAAACTCATATTTAACATAAACATATGTTAATTTTTATTTTATTTTATTTTAAAATAATAAATAGACTTAACCATACGAATAGAACATATGTGTCATGATTAAACATAACACTAATCTAATACATGCTACTACCAAGTGCATACATAATAGTTCCTATATAAAAAATTTATTATTTATTATTATATATATTCAACCACCTTATACTTAAATATATTATTATACTATGTACATATATTAATTTGTATAGAAATATTTAGGTCATGGGCAGCTATCCAAAATAATGTTTATATGTAAAACAGTATATGGAAATTGCAATTCCATATCATCTAATGTTGATAATTTATAAGTATCCTTGGATAATTGTCTTGTAATCTAAAATGGACTAGTCCATATTGGTGTGAACTTATTCAATTTCTTCATATTCCATAGTAAGAAAAAATCTCCTATTCAGAAAGTTCTTTTCAAAGCCTTTTTATCAAACCATCTTTTGACTTGAGATGTACTTTTTAACAAATTATCCTTTGATCTATCTATCTTAGCTTCTCTCTTGATGAGAAATGTCATAAAGCATCTATCTTTATCAGTTTTCTCACTATACCTTTGTACAAAATTTGAAGCTGAACTTATAATCTTGTTTGTAATTCTTGGGGGCAAACCATAAACTAAATTATAAGGTAATGTTCCAATAGCCTTCTTAAAGCTAATACGATCTGTCCATAATGCAAATTGTAGATAATCAATCCAATTTCCTGAATTCCCATCCATTGATTTCTTAATGTAGGAAATAAAATTTTTATTTGTAGATACAGCTAAACCATTTTCTTGATGATAATAATTGGAAAGGAAAATATAAAAATGGATTTTTCTGATGCCCATGTTCTGAATTCTTCAAATTGAAAAGTGGAACCATTATTAGATACCAATACTTCAAGTAGGCCAAAATGACTTAAGATCTAATTTTCCAAAAACTTGATTACATCTAATGCTAAAGTTCTTCTTAGATCTTTCACTTCAGACTATTTAGTGAAGTAATCAGTAGTTGTGAGAATAAACTTATGCCCAACTCTTGAAGGAGTCATTATACCAATGAAATCTAAACCCCATTGCTGAAATGGTCTATCCATAATTAGCCATTTTAATATTTGGTCCATGGATTTGACATTTATAACAGCTTTGTATTTTCAAAGCAATATCTTGATACATACTAGGCCAATAATACCCATATCGAAGTATATGTTGCATAGTTGATTTAGGGGATTCATAAAATAAATTAGCATGATCATGGAATTGTTCTAAGATGAGAACAATTTGATTATTATGAACACATTCCAACAAAACCCCTCTAAAATCCTTTCTATATAATATACCATCTTTAAATAAAAATTTACATGTTTTCTTGAAGAAAGCTCTGTTTTGACTTATAGTTAAATTATTTGGGACTTCCCTTGTATTTAACAACTTTAAAACTTCATCATACCAATTTCTCTCATGAGTATCAAGTGTACATACTTCATTTTCTCTAGCCATTAATTTGCTAATCTAATTCCCTTAACTGTTTTACATATTTATAATGAAAATCTGAAACCTTAAAGCTTTATAAGCCACTTTCCTCTTTTCACTCCAATTTCATTTTGTGCCAAGAATTACTTGACTGCAGGTTCAATTAGCATAATATGAACTAATGAACTTTTGAGATAATATTTAAAATGCTGAAGTGCTTTAATGACTGTGAACACTTGTTTTTCCAAATCTAAATAATTTAGTTTAGAACCTTTCAATGATACCCAAAAAATCCAATTTGTTCATCTTTCCCTTCATTTTTTTGAGTTAAAATAATAGTAATGGAATCATTAGAAGCAAAAGCATATAACCAAAAATCTTCCTTTAATTTAGGTTTAATCAAATATGGAGCTTCTTGAGTAGCCCTTTTAATTTCTGCTAAAGATTTCTCTGATGCTAGTGTTTTCTTTACTTGAATGTCTTCCTTTAGCATCTATATTAAAGGTTTAGTAATTTTGGTGAATCCAAGGATAAATCTCTTAATGAAATTTATCTTTCCAAAGAAAGATCTAAGAGATTTTTTACTTGTAAGATGCTCAATATTTTGTATTGCTTGGATTCAAGAATTATCTATAGCAATTCCTTTTTGATAAATCACACAACTTAATAAACTCCCAAATTTAACTCCAAATATACACTTCTTAGGATTTAATGAAATACCATACTCACAACATCTGTCAAAAACTTGTTGGAGATGACCAATATGATCTTGTTTTCTTTCTGAAAATATGGTGATATCATCCAAATAAACCATAACAAATTCACCAATTAGATCTTTAAAGGCTAAATCCATTACTCCTTGGAAAGTAGCTCAAACATTTAACAGTCTAAATGACATTCTTTGGTAAGAGAAAGTTCCCCATTTGGTGATAAATGTTGTCTTATATCTATCATTTTTTTCTACCATGATCTTATTATAGCCTAAAAAACCATCTAAGAAAGAATATACTTGATAACTTGATACCTTAATCAACATCTCATCAACTCTAAGAAGTGTATATTTATCCTTCTCCAAAGCTTGATTCAAATTCCTGAAGTCTACACAAAGCCTAATGTTATCATTTTCCTTTCTTACTATAATAAGGTTAGCAAGGCATGTTGAATATTAGATTGGATATATGATTTGGGCTTGTAATAACTTCTTGATCTCAGCTTCAATACCTAGTTCAAATGATGGATTGAATTTCCTTCATTTTTTCTTAATCATTTTACAACCTTCTATTAAAGGAATTTTATGTATCATCACATCTAGTATAAAATCTTTAAGATCATCATAAGACCAGGAAAAATTGTCCAAATTATTTTTTAGGAGTGATAACAAGTTTTTCTTGAAAACTAAATTCTTTTCCTTTTTGATATTTAACAACTTGGGCATCTCATTAGATCCAAGATTTACTTTTTCAAAAGCTTGATCATCGGGATTTTGTATATTCTTTTCGGTAAACAAATTTTTCTCAAACTCATGTTCATAATCAATTATCCTTTTAGGAATAAAATTTGCCTTAGATTTCAACATTGTCTTAGGTATGACTTGACCTTCAAATTCTTGTTTGTTTCTCATGAACCTAAGTATTTGATCATCATCTTCAAATACTTGCAAATGTTTTATGTTATCTAGTACTAATGGTTGACATTCGTCTTCAATTATTACATGCCCATATCTTTGTATCTTTTGCATATATAATGTTGAAGCTAATTTTGCTAAGTCATCTACTATATAATTACCTTTTCTACCTATATATTCTATTTGGTAGTGCTGAAATTGTTCTAACATTTTGTAGACAAGTTGTTTATAAGGTTGTCAAAATGAAATTTTGACTATGCAATTACCCTTCACTTGTTCACAAACTAATCTTGAATCTCCCTTTATAGTGATTACCCTAATTTCTTTTTCCAAAGCTATTCTAATACCAATACACAAAGCTTCATATTTGGCCTTGTTGTTAGTACAAGGGAAAGATAGATGTATTGCCTTTAGAATTTCGGGTGAATTATTTCTTACTATAACTATTCTAGCTCCTGCACCTTTACAATTACATGAGCCATCAAAGTACAATTCCCATTTGTTCTCATCTTTGGATTTTCCTTTTTCAGAACTATAAGTTTCTTGGAGTGTAAAAATTTTATTTTCAAAACCTCATTTTTCAACCATTTTACTTTTCCCATTTAAAGTAATATTATCAATCATCAAAGGTTCACTATACACATATATTTGGTTTGGTTATCCTTTCCAAGGTAGCCACATATGTGAATAGTCTATTGATATGTAACCTGAGAAATTCTTACTCTAACTTCTACTCAATAAGAGATTATGAGTTTGGTATATCTACCACTTGAATAGTTAATTTACTTTTGACATGGGGTTTAGAAGTGATTTCTAATAGAACATTTGGTAATTGACCCACAATCTTCACTCTGCTCTTATCCACTTAAACAATCTTTTTATTTGATTTTTTAGGAATCAAACCAAGTTTCTTACATATAGACAATGACATTATAGTAGAAGTGGTTCTAGAATCAACCAAACAATTATGTAGATATTTATCCTTTAACTTCATTGTCAAAAGAAAAGGAGGAGCTTCTTTATTAAGAATACAATTATAACCAACCTTTGATTTTTCATCATTATTAGACACATAATTTAATTCTGATTCTTTAGCTCTCCTTTTTCCTTTAATAACTCTAAAGCCTTTCTTTGTTGATCTCCTATGTGTAATAATTGATATATGCTAATATTAGCCCTAACATGTTTAAGATCTTCAATCAAACCATATTCGCCATCTCCAATAAAGCTTGGTTTCTTTGCCTAGTTATTGAAAGATTGATTTGGAGTACTTTGTTCTACTTGATCTTCTTTATTCTTATTTTTTTCTCTTCTACTTGGCTTAAAAGCTTTTCTCTTAGTAGATGGGTCAACAATAGCATTTAGAGGTCTAGAAGTAGTTAGTCTTTCTTTTGATCTTAAATTATATCCATTTCCCTCATTGTTATTACACTCCTCATCCAAGGACATATCTTCTTCAAAAATTGATAGAGAAGAAGTATCACTAGACCCAAAATTAGAAGATTTTCTTACATAATGAACACTAGAGAGTTCAATATCAGATTCAATATCAAGAAATTTAGACACAACAAGGTCACTATCATCCTCATCTTCTAATAACTTAGTATCTTGATATTTATGTTTTCTATTTTTCTTTTCTTCCTTAATATTAACTCTTGCCAAGACATTTTCTAGTTTTACTATTTTGTTGGACATATCTTACATTAATTTTCCTTTTTAGATTCTCTTCTTTTAGGTTCTTGCTCTATCTTAATATGAGATGGACCTAGTAAAGCTTTAAATTGAGAAAAATCTTGCATAGGAATCATAACTTTTTCCTCTCCTTTTTGAGTTATCGAAATCTCTTCTTGATTCAAGTTTAACTATTTTTCTAACTGTATAGCCTCACTAAAGTAGTCATTTAGTGTAGTTAAGTTCAAAGTTCTTCTTAACTAAATTAAAATGTTGGGATTGGCAACCTTAAGATAAGTTTCTCTAAGCATTTCATCTAATGGTATATATTGTCTTTGAAATAGCTGATAAATTCATTGAAATTTGATGTTAAAATCTCTAATTGATTCTTTGACTCCTTGCTTAGCTTATATTAGCCCACAATATAGTTGTTGTTGATCTAATTGATCACCAAACTAAGCTAAGAAGAGACTTTTCATATCATTCCAACTTGTGATACTATTTCTTGGCAAGTTTGAGTACCAAATTTGAGCCACATCCTTTATATTTACTACAAATAATCTACAAGCTTAATCTTGGTGTTGAATATTTGCATGAGCTAAAGCTAACTCAAACTTGTGAATATACTCTTTAGCTAAGCAAGCTTTTCCAGGAATAAAAGGTTTAGGCAAATATTTATAAACTTCTTTAGGAATATCATTATAGTTTTGAAATTCTAATGATGTGATTCTTTGCCAAGGATTTGCCATCTTATTCTTTTGGATTATTGAACTCTTATACTTCTTAGATCTTCTCTTATAAATTAAGAAACCAAATAGAAGGGGAGATCTTCTCAACATTCTAATCTTTAATTCACTACTTGTTCCAAATTCAAAAACTTTCTTTTGTTCTTTTTCTAATGAAGAATCAATCTTATAATCAAGAACTTCCTTTGAATCTTTGAAACCTTCCAAACTATCAATCTTGTTGGTCATGAACCAAAAATAGAATCTAGTTTCTTAAGCCTTTATAGTAACAAATAATTGTTGGTATGCGAGAACTATCAAGCTTATGTATGTTGAGGATAAAATTTTAGGCCCTCCTTTTAGTGCCAAAAGAACTATTGGCAACCATTTGGGACACGACTGCCAAAGAGTGCCTCAAACAAGATTTAGGTGTTCACTGGTCTCTAGCAACACCAAGGCCCAGATACCTCCAAATAGACTTAGTAGTTAAATGTGAGTATGTGTTTATTGTTGTGAATGTTGAAATAGTTGAATTGTGTATAAACTATAATCAGTGATCATGAAAGAGATTCAACCAACTTTGTAAAATACTATGAGTTGTTAGAGATTCCTATTTTGTTCAATCACTTAGTTTATACAATCCTTATAATACCTACCTATAACAAATAAAATTTTGTAAAAACTATTTGAGCAAAACTCTACCAATCTATTCCTAATTTCTCATAAAGAGAGAAAGTTCCACAAGAAAATTAGAAATTGAGCAAAATTTAATGGAAAGAGAAAGAAAAGAAAGTAGATTTGTGTAAAAATCTCAAATATTTCAGTAAGGTAAATTGATACAAGGAAACACTTCATAATAAATCTATTCCTAACTCAATATCTATGAATTTTTCAAACTTTCTAGGCTCAAACAAGCAATTTCTTAAAGACAATCCAACTATACTACCAAAAATTGTTGCATAAACTACTACGTACAAGTCTCTATTTTGACTAGATAATAGTTGTCAACAATTGCATACAACAAAGCTTTCAAATATTTGATAATTTCTTATTAAAATACTAAGGAAATATACTTTAAAAATCAAAAAGCTATTTCAGTCTTGTCAAAATACCAAATATTTTTTTAAAACCCTCTAAACTATTGAGTTGCTCAACTGGCTTGTCTATAGCAAATGCTCTCTTATAGCAATCCTAATAGCAGCCTTAAACATTGCATAACAATAAAATTTTCTATTAAATTGCTCTTGAGGCTTTCCAACATGAGCTCTTCTATGGCAAATATTAATAGGAGTCTATTATCAGGCAAGAACTATAAAAGTAATCCAAAAATCCCAAATTTAAATGCCAAGAATAATACTACCTAAACCACTAGCTATTCAACCTAAGCAAAATAGGAAAGAATGAACTCATAGGATTAAACAAAGTAGCCAAAATGATATCTTTAGCAAGCCATCTTCCAAGAAATTTTTCAAAATGTCTTCTTGATTCTCCCCCTTCAAAAAGCCCCCTTTACATTCTACCCTTGAAGCCCTTTATAGTGGCTTCAATGTAGTTAAAATCATTATCTAGGTTGATTAACCACTATACAAAAAAAAATGCTATCTTGACATATGTATGGTAGTTATAACCACCATGGAGACTAGAAAGCTCTAGTTGATAAATGCATAGTAGTTACAACTACAATGGTAGTTAATTGTAACTATTATAGAGAAAATAGGTATGGTGGTCAAATGCCCCATTTTTTTCTAAATAACAGCTCTCTCCTCGTTTCTTTAAAAACATGCATAGAACTAAACTGATTATATCAATGGTTACGCTATCAATAATAAAAAAACTCGAGAGCACAAAATTTCATAAGGTAATGTACCACATTTACTAGCAAATCATGGATCCAAAGTTTTTCTTTTTTCTTGGACTTACTAATCAATTTAAATAAAACATTTAACCATCAAAATCCTCCTAGCCAACACTGCACATGTCCTCCACTGCCGCTACGTCATCCATTGTGTTCTCTATTGCCCAACTGTAGGGAGACACGTCTCTATCCTCTAGTAGATTGTGTGTCAGCAAAATTGATGCCTCTTCCTATTCAATTTGGGAAAGATGAATGAAGGTAGTGCCTTAGAACTCTAACTAGAATCAGCCACTCACGATGATAGAAATTCAGATTGCAACGCTAGTGGACATGCCGAGGTCTCTAAAGTATTATTGATGACCATCGAGGAGCACCTATGGTTGACAGTGAAGGTAGCCATTACAAAATTTGCCTAATGTTCATGATGCTCTTGAAACCCTTACCATTGCTATCAAATGCTAAGAAACCCTTACACTTGAACTCCATGATCATGGAACACAACTTCAAAAATAGGGATGATGGAAGCATGATGAAATTTAACTGATTGCTAGCATCGTGGATGCCATGTTGTTGCCACTGATGTAAGTGCAATAGAAGTCATAGTGGTATTGAACTCAATAGTGGTTGGATGTTTGTTATTAATGAGGGTAGATATCTTGTTGATGATGCATTTTCTACCACCGCAGATCAAAACCCTATCGCTGTATTCAGTGGTGTTGCCCTCTAGTGCTCTGCATTCGGCTATTGCCATGGATCAAAACCCTACAACTACCATTTCTTACAGTTCTAGTATCAAGGGTAAATCTAGCATGTTTTGACTTGAATCGAGTACCTTTTTATTTGTTCTCAAATTATTTGTACACTTATGTGCTCATTTCCTGGTAATTGGTATTTGGGTAATCCCCTATTCTATAGATCTTAGGGCCTTTATTCAACTTGTTTAATCAACTATAAAATATTGTACAAATTCAAATTTCCAAATCTACATTTGCTATTTTTAGTTATGAATTGCACATAGAATGGATCTACTGTAGGAAACTTGAATAATATGAACAACAATTTTTTATTTTTGCTTCATCTAATTCTTGCTTTTCAACTTGGATTTTTCATTTTAATTAAAGATGGGTATTGCACATCCATTTCTTACTTGGTGCCATCAAGAATGAAATTTAGGACTGATTGTATCTCTTTAAATTTTTTTTAAAACTTCAAAAATAGATCATACAATAAATAAAATCAATTTTTACACCTATTCCATCAAATGGTCAAATGTGACAACACTACAACACTACACACATCAATATGCACAACACTTAGTATCCATTATTTACAGCCATTGCTACTAGGACATCTAATTCTATTTGTTATTCTAGCTTTCATCTCTTAGTGTTAGTGTGGGTCTAACAAAGTGATTTTGCCTTTAGTATTCTTTTTGATCTTAGTGCATTTCACCACTCCATCAGAAATTCCCTCTACCCCTACCATACTCTATCTTTGTAGTTTTCAATACCTATTTAGGTTTAAGCCCTAAAATTTAATGAAGGATTTGAAAAGCCACCTAGAGATGATTTATACGTAATAAATCTAGATAATTCTTGCACCCTTTGTATTACCATAACTTTAGGTACAAAGTTAGCTAATGCTTATTCCTTAGAAACCATCATTGGTTCTACTCTAAGAAAAGAAGTTCATGACCCATAGGCCTTCTATCTTTATGCATCATTACTTTGTCAAGCTTTCACCCATTGAAGAAACTTTTCCACTACTACCTCTAGTAGAAGTCTAGATTATGTCTCATTCCTAGCATGGTTAATCATCCTTTCAAACTAGCTACTAATCATCACCTTTTTAAGCCATGGCCTCACCAACTAACTAAGTAGACATGAGCCCCTATTGGGGTGGATTTCTTATTTTTGCTTCTCAGCCTATGGGGTATGAGCAACCATTTCCATCTATTATTTCCCTCCCAAGAATAAGTTCTCATACATTACTCATCCATGTACCACTAGAAACACCAATTCCCATATGACTTACATGTGTTAAGCATGTCACCAATGTACATCCTAAACTAGGATCATACTCACTATGAGATTTATAGTTGCAGTACTTATAGCTTCCTTCTTCGTGGGAAAAGTAGATTACAAATTGTCTCTAATTGGTATAAATTTTATCCATTACCTTAAAGTTCACCCCCTATAATATAGTTATCCCTATCCTCTCATGTCAATCTAATGAGTCATGAAGAGAAAAAAAGGACTCTAGAGACAATCAAACTTGAATTGATGATCTTTACCACATCAAGGTAACACTCTCTTGTGGAGTTATATCCCTTTCTTCATCTGGAAAAAGAATATATCAAAGTATTCTATACACCCTTTGTATTTCTTGAATCAAAATTCCACATAAATATGCACTTTTAGTTAATATCTCTTTTTTTTTTTAATTTCTAATATATTTTTGATCTCAATCCCTCAGGAATTTTGTTTTCATAGGAATGTTGATAAAATTCATCACTAGAAAAAAAACATTGGAAAAATCCATCTTGTTTCTAATAGAGTACTGATGAGTAGCAAGTATACCCTATGTCCAACCATAAGAATCACTATCATTGACTTAGTAATCCAGTTGAATTCCAAAGACTTTAGGTTTTTATGTATAGTAGTTTTAGGAGGTGAAACTACCCGTTGTAATTATTGTCTTCTTAGTTCCACTTGTGAAGTTCAAGGATATGGTTAAGTGTAACTAAGGTAAATGATTTTTATCATTTTTATCATTTATATTCTAAGTTGCCTAAGAAAAAAGAATAAAGAATAAAGTAATTTAATTGCTAAATTAATCTAACAACTAACATTTAACTAATCCTAACATATGTATCCATTCCCACTTGTCGTACACATCTTGAATGGGTATAGCGCTATTAGGTTACCAAACATTAGGCATTACTGGGATTACCAAGCATTAAATGTATGCTCAAAGTGGTTGTACTTATGTTTGCTATTTAATTTATATTAATTAATTGCTTAATTACTTAAGAACATTAAAAGAAATTTCTTGAATATTAAATGCTTAAAGAAAATAATTAATCTAGTCCAAGTGTTGCAAGTTTTGATCAAAAAGCTCATCTTTATTGCTAGACATACTAAAGTGCTTAGGTACAATAGTGCTCGAATAAAGATTCATACACTCTTTGACTTCTACTAATAGAATTGAATGGCAATTTATTATTACTTGTCTTTATAATTATGGTTTTAATGAAAATTTTATTGGAATGGTGGAGACTCTTTTTTCAAATGCAATACACTTGCAGCTACAAATGTTGGCATTACTAAGAGCTTTAACCTTGAATGCTCAATTAGACAAGGTTGCCTTCTTACTCCTTATCTCTTCATTCTGACTATAGATTTTTTATGTAATGCTATACAGAAGGATCAAGAAGATAATTTTTCACAAGGCATCTTTATTGAAACGAATGTTCCTACTTTATTAAATATTCATATTGTAGATGACTTCTTTTTTATGATAAAAAAAATGACAAAGCTATTGCAGATCATAAGGTTAATCAATATTACATAATTTTAAGCTCTTAGACTAATTAGTCCAAATCTTCTATCTTTTACAATAAGGGGGGTTCAAGAATGGGCTTCTTCTAAATCTTAGCATTTCTTAGAATAGTTAGTTGTTTTCAAATTGTTAGACATTCTCTTTTCCTTTGGTGGATCTTCAAAAAATTTATGGGATTTTACATTAAAGAAAATTGTACGAAAACTTATTAAGTGGAAGGATAAGAAGTTTTCAATTGTTGGTAAGTTTATTATTTGTAATCCTATCATTCAAGCTACTCATGTGTGTTATTCTTTATGTTGGGCTCCTAGTATTCCTATATATCATCACATTAATCATCTTGGGAGAAATTTTTTTCACAGTAGCAACCATTCTAGAAAAGGATTTTATTGTGTTGCATGAGAAATTTGCACTTCTTACAAAAAGGATGGTGGATTGGGATTGATAAATTATTATAATAAGGATATTATTTTATGTGCTAAGTGAGTTGTTAAATTCTTATCTAGTAGAGAGCACTCGAAACATTTTTTTTTCAAAAGTGTGTTCAAATGGATAAGCTTGGAGGTAGTGGTTATTAGAAGGATACTCGTTTTTGTAATTGGATCCTTTTCCCAAAAGACATTACTATATCAGGTTCTATTATCATAAACCATATTTTGACGGCTTGGATTTTTATTAGTAATTTTTGGAACTTGAATAATATTATTATTTCTACATGTATGCTTGATAATCTTTCTTCTTGGTGGCTTCCAGTTAATATTGAACAATGGAATATTAAGCATCCATAATTTTGTAGTACATGGCACAAGCTTGGAATTTTCTCCCTTTCATCTCTTCACATACATAATCACTGGATCACTTAGTCCAAGTGTCAAAGTCTCTATGGCATTAATGTTTCTAAGAAGCATACATTTTTTCATCTGTTGGATAGTTTGGATAGAAGTATAGCTATTCAAGATTCTCATAATGATTTTCTTGATTTTTCTTGGATTAATGACCATCATGTTTCTCTATATTAACCCAAGATTATGTATACTCTTATTAGTTCTAATACTAATATTTGGCAAAGATTGAATTATCTGTAGAAGGTTAATCACATTCTGTAGTTATGAAAGTAGCAAATTCAGAAGATATCGAATGCTATTGCTACTCCAAAAATTAGAAATTTTCTATGATACTTGATTCATCAAGTTTTCCTAGTGGTAGTTGGTGCTCTCATTTGGGTGTTCATGACCCAAGATGTCCTATCTGCAACATGGAAGATACCTTCATCCATTGTTTTTTGACTTGTCCCCTTGCTTATAGCTCTTGGCTTTGGTATAGCAGGTATTTACATGGTTTTCAACCAATATTAGATGAAGTTTTATTTGGTAACACTTCTCAACTTCAAGGATTTCTACTAGCAATTTATGTTACTTTCTCCCTCTTATTCTATATGCCATATGAAAGTTTTGATGTAATGTGGTTTTTCATTGAGATTTTCTAGGTAATGTTTTTCCTTTGTTAGTTTAAGTGACATCATTCAGCAACTGATACTTTAGTTGAATTTCTAAATGTTTCTCTTTGTAGTTTTCCTTTTTAATAGAAAGCCTTTATTAGAAAGTGAAAATCCATTTGGGCACTTCTGAATGATACCAAGATCTTATCCTTTTCCTACCCCAAAGAAAAAACTTTATAAAGATTGATTATAAGGATGAAAAATTTAAAAGGCATTTCCAAAACTATTGGGTCTTTCCTTTTTGTTGTTTTGGAGTTTTTCCTCTACTTCTCTACTTTTTTACTCTAAATCTAATTTTTTAAATATATTTATTTTTTGTGGTCAAACACCCTCTCATATATTTTAATTCTATAACTCAAAATTGCTTACCAAAATCAAACTTATAACTTGGATCCTCTAAATCAAAGAGTCTTATCACTAGGTCAACACCTTATTATTTGATGAACTATTATATTATATCTATATTATTCTAAGGTTTAGACTTAGCTACATTGCCTCAATCTAGATATAATCATAGTTAATGAGGTATTTGCCTAGCAATAAGATACTTGGTTTGGAAGCTCTAGGTCATGGGTTCAATTCAAGTGGGTAATGTTGAGTTATGAAAAGTACTAATTATGCTATATATCTTGTGGTGTTAGAGATGTTTTTAGAAATATCCTTTCTCACATTCCTCAACAATCTAATAGTTTCCTCAACATTATCATTCCTGGAACACATGTTTTCAAAAGCATTTGGAAGGCTTGGTAGGTCTTACATTATCATGTGAATTGGAATAATGTTCATATCAATCCTACTCTCCTTTCTAAGATTTTCCCTTGGTGGCTGCCCCTATCTCCTGCTCCTCTAGCCACCTCAATTGTCAAGACAACCACCATTTGGTTTCAAAAGGAAGTTGTTTCCCTTAGATGTCTTCGTCTCACCTATCAATGGATTACTTGGGATATGTTCAAAAACTTATATGGGGCTTCCAGAACTATGCACCACTTCCTTGATAGACTTTGTCACTTCATTCATCAGTACTTGCATTTGGATGCTTCGATTCCTAGTCTCTTCCATGGTCTTCAGTAGACTAATGGATCGAACCTTCTACCCTATAAACCACATGTGCGCTTTCAGTTGTTACATGATTCCTTTATGATTGTTAATCGTTGCAATAGATCATGGAACAAAGAAGAGTCTGAACAGTTTTGGCTCTCCCTCTTCTCATGAGTTTGGAGCCTTCCAACTCTTCCAAATATTAAACAATTTCTTTGGTGCCTCCTTCATCAAGGCCTACCTATCGGCAAACATCATGAATAACTTGGGATTCCAAACCCTAATTGCCCTCTTTGTGGAGGTCCTGATGATTTTGTCCACGTTTTTTGGTATTGCCCCTTTGCTCAGTCTTCATGGGAGTGGGTTTCTAAAGTTTTCCCTTTGTGCAAGTTTTCCCCTGAGGATATCTTGTTCGGCTTCCTGGCCACCCCATCTGCTAACCTTTAGTTTCTTTGGGAAGTTATTAGGCCACTCGTTCTTTACTATATATGGAAGCGAAAATGCACTGCTCTTTTCTAGAACACTGATTCATCTAACTCTAACCATTTAACTATTATGGAAAAATTTCAAATTCTTTGCCTTGTGCATTTCCAAATTATATCTCACACTTCTAAGTTAAAGTTGGATACTAATCAGTTGTTTTATTGTTTGTAGCCTTGGAGCAGATACACCAATTTGTGCACTCTTCCCCATCTCGATCTAGCTACACAGGAGTGTCTCATCATAATTTTTAGCATTTTTAGCTCTATATAGTTCCCCTGGTTTTAGTAACTCGCAATTCCTAGTGACTCCTAGCATGAGGTTGCTCTTTGGAATGTACTCCCACATCATGTGAAGGTTTATGTTTCAAGATGTTTTCCTTCAACATCTGCATTTGACATTGTTCTTCTCCCTATTTAACCATCAATATGTTTAGATGTTGATCATGTACTTAATCTCGTTTAATTAATAAAATTCTCTTTTTGGGGTCCAACACCATCAATATGTTTAGATGTTGATCATGTACTTAATCTCATTTAATTAATAAAATTCTCTTTTT
>MNCI01038036.1:287776-350952 GCA_015680685.1 Gnetum montanum | reverse complement strand
CAACACTTAGCATCATTTCTTGCCATTCACGCAGGGGAGTTTTTGAATTTTTTCTCTACGACTTGCAATTGTGTAACCCTTGCTTTCATATTCATATCTTGCTCACTGGTACTCCGATTTTAATTTCGTCTAAACTTGCTTGAACCTAGAGTGTTCAACTTAGTCGTGGGGAAGGGACACCTGCCGAATAGCACCTAAATTTTTTGGAATTTATCATTGCCCAAAGGACATTATTAAGGATAATTAGTTGTAAATTAAGAATAAAATGTACCAAAAATCATTTAATCCTTTAGGTACACTAGAAGATTAAAATTGGAAACCACCTAAGTAAAACGGACTCATTATTACAATTTTTCGGGCAATATCACACGGAGATAAACAAATTAATTAATTAAGATAAGTAGTAAGGTATAACTTAATTTCAAAAAAAAAACCTTACTAACGCTTGGCCCCATGTGATTGCAGATGGCCCCGAAACATGGACAAAAGGAAGGTCCTACTCAAGGTGGAAGAAAACGACCTAGGAGAGGTGGAAGATAAGTCCTTACTAGACAACATGCAAAATAAGAGGAACAATCATTCAGTATTCATCAAGAGGACCCTCCTACTGTACAGTCCGAGCAGGCAGAAGGAGGAACTGCTGCAGCGTCCAAATAGGGACAACATCTCACGTTGCTCCAAGACCGTGTTCAGGCCATCCATGAAAAGTCCACATTCACTGTGATGATTATGGAGTTAAACTTTGAATCTTTTGCAGAGTTCGCTCTTGAGGCTATTAGGGATCACCTCAAAGGGTCTCCCTTATGGCCTATCCTCTCTGAAAGCGGTGCCTGGTACCTAGGGGAGATGTACCAATTCTGGCACAATAGGGAGCAAGGCACCGCTATCAACATTTGTCGTGTGTCAATTGATTTCTCCTCACAGGCCATTTTGGAAGTGTTAAACCTTCTGAATACAGGGCCAAAAGCTACTCAGTCATCCACCCATTCAAACCCCAATGTGCGATAGGATTGACTGGAAAGGGCTTATGGCAGAGATAAAACATTTGGTGAGTTGACGACGGAAGAGAGGATCTACTTTAAAATTGGAACATATCACCTCTTCCCCACAAAGGGCTTAAAAAGAATATCAACATATGTGGTAAGAGGATGTGCAGTGCTAATGGGGAAGGTTAATGCTAACCTACCCCATCTATATTTAACGGAGATCCTGAGGCAGTTCGAGGAACGGAAGATAGGGAAGCTTACCTTGACTTTCCCTTGTCTTATCAGGAAGCTATGCCAATGTGCTAGTATTAGGGGGTACACTAATGGTGTCCTTCAAAAAGCCCAGACTACTTCATATGCTGAATTGTTAGAGTCGCCAACTCCAAGGAAAATCATTGGCGAGACGTTGGGACCAAAAAAAGAAGAAGAACAGATGGCTAGACCAACTGCAACTCAACTTGCAGGACCCAGCCAACCTCCAACTATAGGACCCAGCCAAAAATAGGAAGCAAGGCCTAGCATAGGCTAGGATCAACCACCGTTGTAAGACTACAGACCATCGATGAGCCATCTTAGGGCCATCGCTGAAACGGTCAGTTGGGGAAGTCGTGATGATGCAAATCTCTTCTGTGTCATTGATGATGCCATTATCCCACTATTTCTTTGGATCACACAAGGGGTGAAGTGTCCATTCATACAGGACGAGGGGAAAGTAGTTGGTCACAACAGATCTCGGAAAATGCAACATCTTTCCAAGTGCAATTAGAAACTAGTGAATGGGCCACTGTGGCGGTCATGCAACACTAGGATGCTTTGGGAACCACAGATGTGGTCGTAGACCACATCAAAGAATCATTCAATGTACCTATTGTACCACTGGCAGATCTCACAGGAGCACGGGATACTCAAACTTTGGTCGGAACCTTAATGACTCCTACAAAACATGAGGATGTGCTTGATCAATTACTCCAAATAAGGCAAGTAATGATGTCCCTATTTGACATCCCTCAGGATGTTACGGAAATTTAGTCAGACCTCATTTCCACGAAGGGGAAGCTAGTCTTAACAGAAGGGAGGGCCTAACATGCTAAAGCAAAAGTGCAAAAATTACAAGAGTAGCTCGTGGCCCTACAAGCAGCACAGCGAGACCCTTTGCAATTTGTTCCCGCAGACCAGCTAGATAATTTTAGAACTAAGCAACTAACCAAGCTAATCACGGAGAATAAAAAGGTGGCTGAGGAAAAAGAGAAGGATGTTTGGGATGCCTCCACAACACAAGCACAAACTCATGTGCATCTCAAGGAACTTAACACCTTACAGGAGGAAAATAAATAGCTTGTTGCCAACAACCTTCGATTGACCTCTATAGAAAAGCAAAAGAACATTCTCAAAGAACATTTTCATCAGTTGCGAGAACAATTCATCCCAGTCAACCAAGACATAAGTTATTTAGCCAGGGAGAATCGAACCCTCTCAATGGAGGAGGTACATGCAATTCGTCAAAAGACAACTATCGAAATAAGCGCGTGGCAAAATGAGGCTAAACGGCATGAAAAGCTAAAGGAGCACTTCTAAGATTAGGTGGGGATGTACAAACAGATCCTTGAGAAGGAGATCCATATGGCCAAGGCCCATATCAATGCTATTAGTGCTCAACAGACTAACTAGCGGGCGATATTGGACACATATGTCTTTGCCCACCAAGCTGAAGTTAAGAACCAGGACCTGTAGATTCAGGATCTGACAGAATACATGGAGTTGGCAAACCTGTGGTATGCCAACCTTGCCATGTTAACAACAGGGTGCCCGAGGATAGAGCTCGAGCAGCAGGTAGCAACCACTTATGTCAAATATGAAGCAGAATATGCAGAATCCAAGAAATTATTGGAAAAGCTGGAGATCACAAATTCTAAACTTGAGGTGGTGAAAGCAAGCTATCAAGGCCAGAAAGGTGTCGTAGTAGATTTGGCTTGATAGCTAGCAGATTTCCAAGAATACAAAGATAAATCCAGAGCCTACAAAGAGGAACAATAGGTGTTTTCAACTTGGTATGTTAAGGCCAATCAAATGTTTCTGCAACTACCCTGTCCATGGGAAGTGTCGACTCCATCAAACATCAGAACATTATCATGGACAGCACAAGACCCTTGGACTGAAGAGGAGAAGCTCTAGGCCATACTTCAACACCATCAAGTCTCAAAGCTTAGAGCACAAGACAAAGGGAAAACACCAATGGAGGAGCCACCGCCACCAGGAACTACATGAGTTCCACAAGTTTTATAGTTGTAGCACATTTTCTGTGTTATGTCTTTGTTTTGTTTTCATTCCACACTATAGCATAATTCCATTTTCACCATCCAATAATCCCATACCTATCCACTGTGTAATCGTTGTAACTCAAGGACAAGTTTTCATTTAGTCGTGGGGGTATGATGAGTCATCATTTGGGCGACCGCGTCGCAGCCCAACTGTGATATCGCATACACAATATCGTAGCCTGTCTCCTCATCTATAAATAAGAGGTAGACAGAAGAGTTAGTAATCATTAGTCTTTAGAGTTAGTTTTGATTTTAGTTTTTATTTTCTCCCTCTCAACCCTTTTCCTCTCTGTGTATGCCAGTAGTGTGGTGAATGTAATTGTACAACATCCTTTATTTGAGTGTGACGTACTTGGACACGCACATGACTGGCAATAAAGATCGAGATTACTTCATCATTGTAGCATTCACTTAGTTTAATTACTCATTTAATTAATTGTTATTTACTGCTTTCCTAGTTAATCTCTCTCACCCTTAAACTCATGTTAAAACGTGGAATGAGTATGACTTGATTACGAGCATTTAAGTGTGACTACTTGGTAACCCAGTAGTGTACCTAGGATCTGCGCTTGGTAATCCTAGTGGTAGTCGTGCACGAAGTCCAAGATGTGTACAGATAATCAAGGAACGGATGCTCATCGCACTTAGGCTAGATTAGATTCTCTCTCACCCTTCTCTCCTAGCTTAGTTAATATTACTTTCCATCGCCTTCAAGAGGAGCATTAGATTAGAAACACATCATACACCTCACTCTGGACTAAACCATACGTGAAAAAGCTAATACTAGTCTAGGTGGGAAGATAGCAAACTACAACCTAAGGCCAACTATCTAGATGCCACAACTAGTCCATCTGCGGAGTTCGACTGGATCACACGTGGAATGCTCATATTCGTATGGTTGAGTGTAGGGGTACCTCGCCACTCATCATTATATTGCAATTGACCTCCTATAGCATGCATAACTTGTAAAATGGGGTTAATTCCTATTATAAGCATTTCTTTAACTTTTGATAGTCCTGATGAGATTAATGGTTGAAGTTCTAGATCCATATTATTATCAACAAAAAAGAATTTAATCTCTTCACCATCCTAATTCAAGATCCCCATTTCTTTTTCTACTGAACACCTTGAACACATTGGACCAAGCCTTTGTACAAGTTTCATAGAAATACTTAAAAAACTTTTATTGCAAATATCACATGATCGAGGAACACTGAAATTAGGAACCTCACTCGAAAATCTTGTAATTGCATGCATGATTTGTGCATTAGACTTATGAAGATTTGGATAAGCTACCTTATTATTCATTCCTTTAGAAGCTATTTTTTGATTCATTGTATTTGAAATATTATGTTGTTGATGTTCCATTCGTGATCTTGGTAAAGCCCATTCCTAATCAAGTCTTGCAACTAAATCTAACATCTTTGCCACCTCTACTTGTCTTCTTCATTGTCTAAAACGTTGTTGTCTTTCACGACCTTATGCACATTCTCATTTTATATTATTAACCTCTACCAAATTTATAAGCAATTCATCTTCTACCATCAAATTATCATTATGTGTAGACATTTGACCACGTCCATGACCACAACCATGATCCCATCCATGACCACAACCATGATCCCATCCATGACCATGACCATGATCCCATCCTCAATTTGAAAGAACTTGTTGCAATGGAGGTGCATGCACATTTTCATTAACGGGAATGATTAGTAAATGATTTTCTTATTCATATGTGTCTTCTTGTCCTTGTCCTCCTCCACATCCATGTCCAATATTTAATAGTTGTTGAACATGTTCTTCCACATATTCATCATCTTCATTAATTAAATCTCCCATATTTGTTGAAGATGTTCTACTTATTTCATTAGAATGTTCATGTCCTCATCCTCGTCCACAATCTGTTATTGTCTATGAAAGATAATACTACAAAATAACCTGATATTGTTTGTTTTATTAACTAAGAAATACAATGAAGTTTATGTATAACTAAAATAATTTTCTATCTATATACCTCACTTCCTTACAACTGTTGTTGTTGCATTTCTTTTCTACACCTTATTTGATGTAAGCAATCTTTTTCCATTCTTTGCAACTCCAAGGATTTTTCTTTTTCTAAGTTTCTTTTCTTTGATCTCTGAAATATTGCTATCTTTAACTCACACTCTTTATCACCTTGCATGTTATCTATTTATAGGAATGAACTTCTAGAAATAATAGTTTTTATTTGAAATTTTGTCTTTATTATTTTCAAAATAGGTAGCTGGATGGTGAATACTATTTTTCCACCCAAATCTCACTGCTAAATACTATTTTGCTTAGCAATTGAAATAAAAGGATGTTTGTTATGATTTTTGTGAAAAAGTATGAGTGGTATATATATGTAGAGCAGAAAGTATATTGTTATGAGTTTTTTAAAATTTTAAAATATTTTCAATAAAACCCAAACATAAAAATAAAAATTAGTTATGTGGAACCCAAAATGTTAATTTATAAACCCAAAACTAAAAGACATTTCAAACCCAAAGTATTGGTTTATGGGGATATTTAAATGTAAAAATTATTTATGGGATATTGAAACCCAAAAACAAAAAAACAATAGTGTCCTAATCCAAATCTTGAAAAACAAACAAAAAAATGTTTTTTATTTTAACTTTTTTTAAAATTTTAAAATTATTTTTAGGGGGGGGTGTTGTCGGACCCCAAAAAGAGACCATGAACCAATGTGGATTGGTTTATGGCTTTTTAAAAGAAAGAAAGTCCCCCTCCCTACATCTCCACCCAACCTCCCCTCCAAACCTCCACCTCCATTGGTACCAATACCAAGACTATGATTCTTCATAAAAGCTAGTTGTCCAAATTGAAACTTAATATACATATCCTATCTTTACGTAAAACATAACTTTTTACAAACTAAGTAAAAGGGATTAACCTATGCTCTCATTAGTAATACATAGAGAAGCTAGGTAAGGTACCTAAGATAAATTAAAATGCAAACCCCAAACATAAAGAAAGTTTGAAGTCACAAGCCCTAAATTGTTAAACACCATTAGTATTGTTGAGCTATAACCCACTCATTATATGGTTCCACGAAAAATCTGATTTTTATTGGTCCACAATCTTCCATTTTCCATGATGGTATCCAAGCAAGCATATACGCGTTTTATCTTTTAACATGCGCCACCTCTTATATTTATCGCCATTCAGAAACACCAAGAACTTACAATACTTTTCAGATTGCATCTTTGTGCAACAATGGTGGAAGGCAAAGGCAGAAATTCTGCTTCGGATGAAGCCTTACCATCATCTTCCTCATTGCCGCTCGATTATAATCTTTGTTTCCTTATTGACGTAGCACTGCAAGATTATGCCGAGAATGGCATGCAAATCATAGAACCCCATCGTCAGAAATCTGAACATAATTCTGAATTGGAGAAAGCAGCTGATAATGAGAATGCTTTTGATGAAATTGCAGAGGATCTGGAAGAAGATGATACTTCTAATGATTGTAAGGAGCAAGAGAAGCTAGATCATTTACATGACTGCATGGACGAAGAAAAGCTAGATCACCTGGATCAGGGAGGCCACGGCGCTTCCATTCTGGAAGACGATGATAGTTATGATGATGAGAATGATCAGAGCTACTCTGCAGCACTAAAAACTGAAGGCACAGTCAAAGGCAAAGCTGTGGGTAGAGCAAAAACGAGGAGCTTTTATTGTCATAAATGTGGCAAGGAATTTCGATCTGGTCAGGCTTTGGGTGGTCATCAAAGAGCCCATTCGGGTCGTGCAGCTTCATCTGCTTCTGTTGAGGATGCTGATGGAACATTGCCAGGTTTTAATGCAATCCTCAGGGACCTTGATGATTTCGATTACATTGATTAATTTTCAGGTTAGTTACACAAAGAGGTTAGGGTTTTTCTGGTTGTTTTACTTTTTCCGGTTGCTGTTGTTTACCTTTGCTTTGCCTACGGAAATGAGGTTGTACGTTTTCGTTTGCTTTTTTAATCAGTTTTCAGACTATAGTCTCTCTTTCCGCCCTACCTCTTTAAAGTGTACTTCTTGACCCTGCTCTTTGGAGTCTTTCTGGGCGCACAGAATTTTTTCTAAAGATCTTCAATTTTTCTTAGGTTTAAATGTTCTTTGTTTTCCATTTGGAATGCTGGGATGTTGACGGTTGCATGTTACAATGGAATAGGTTTGTTTCGGAATGGTTTTTCAGTTTTTTGCCCAGGAATAAAGGTTCCTACAAGAAATAGCTTTGGCTACCGTTGGGCCTTTTGTCTTAGTTAGGTACACAATGAGATTGGTGGTGTGTAATTGTATGGTTTGACTCTTAATCTGGCAATTTCTTGTTAATGACTTAAATGGAATAGTTTGAGTGCTATCCGCATTTCAGGTTTTTGGATGTTAGTTTGCCATCCACTTCATGGTATAATGTTAATAAGAATATTCTTATAAAATTATATTTTGAATTTTAATTATGAAATGTTGAATGTATTCATAATTCTTTCTAAAATTCTCAAGATAGATGGAGTAGCTAATCTCAATGTCTTCAACCAAGATATCTACATTTTAATTTTTGCTTGATGAGTACGTTTCTATAGAGGTAAATGTTTCTTTCAAGTAATATGGTTCATGCTAATGAAATAAATGCTCGTTCTTTAAATCATTAGTATGTTCATCATATTTTTGGCTAATGATGCTTGATTTTACTATACTACCTTTATTCTACTAATAACTAAATATCAATAAGGTATGACAGATACCTTTATACTTCATAAAGCATTACATTTACTTTTTGAAAGCATCAGATACCTATTATACTTGGAAGTTAACAGTAATGAGGATTTTTTTATTTATTTACTTTTTCGGATCTTAGCTACTTAAAAATTTTTGAGGTAACTCAAGATAGCAAAAGATGATAAATTTTAATATAAATGCTTATGTAAAACTTAAAAGGTAATTAATCCTAGTATGATCAAGATAACTATGAATATATTCACTAAAGCATTTCTATAATTCAATTGCATTTGTATTACTTCAATATGATTATGTACATGTATATAGATATGTACTAAACTTTGTTGGCTTGTGAAATAGGTTTTAGGGACTATTTCTAGATGTGCATGGGTATGTTGTCAAGTATGTTTAACATGTTATGATGTTCATGTGCTTTACTTTTATTATAATGGATGTGTTTTTCTCATTTTAAGGAGTTCATAGATTTTTACACTTTTTCATTTAGATTTCTTGATTTCAAGATATCAATGATTAAATGTTGTGGACCATATATAATAAATTGTGTATAATCCTAATCTATAGTACCCCATTGGTCTGTGTTATGTGGTGCCCAGGAATACTTAGAACCTACAACTTTAAAAATATTTTGTGAACTAACATATTTACTTCTTGTGAATCCCGTGTAGTTGGGGATTTTGTTCTTGGATCTCCTAAAATCTAACTTTCGTGTAGTAGATGTACATTGCTTCATCAAAATTATGGTTTTGAGCATTTTTTCCACATTTTATTGTTAAAAAAAAAGAAAGAATTGTTACTTTTTTGGCAAGAATCTTTATGATCTTTATGAAGCATTAGTTTCAACTGATTATTTCTAGATGTTTTAATTGATGTTCCTAGTCTTACATGTATTCTAGAAAGAGAAAGGGGTAGTTTCTTAACATTGCGTAGCTTCTAAAGATAATGGCATTGATAGTTCTTATGTAGGATGCATGGATTATGTGATATAAGCTTTTCTTTGTCTTTTAGTGTTTTGAAAATGCATAGAAAATGATGAAAATTTTGGGAAATTAATTTTTGAATCATGTCATAAGATGTCTAGAGATTGGTAAATGCCTAAACATTGATAAAAATTGAAGTATTAGTTTTGTATGAGCATTAGGGCCAATTGCATATAGAGTTTATGCTTAGAATAATATTAATGTTGTTAAGAAATAATATCAGCTCCTAAGGTGTACTTTGACATAGCTAGAATTAGAGTTTGATGTCATTATTAGTTGATGATAATATAGAGATATGGACATGTTAGTTTAATGTGCAAATAGGAATGATTTAAAGGATGCAATGCATCATCCAAGTTGATTATGAAATATTTGTAAAATTGTGTAGTTCATCTTACATGCCATGAACATGGGTTGGAACTTGAATGTTGTTTGTTCACTCATGTTAGATGGGTATACATCATAGACGTGTGATGGAATTGAATGTAGTTCATTTACAAAATTAGTTGGGATGTGTATGTCTTTTTATTATGCCATCCACCATCAAGGTCTTAATTAGATATACATGTATGAGTTAATTTTTAGGGTTTTCTATTTTAATGATTTACATATTAGTTATGAAATGATAGACTTTATTTATTATTAACTAATAATGAATTATTATATTTTGATATTGTTTTCAAAGCTAGCACCAAAGAGGTAGTTGGTTGGTAGATTAGGGATTTCTAAAATTAAAGTTTGATATGCTCCTATTGTATTGCAACAATGAGGTTGTCAAGCCCCATCCCAAATAACAAGAAGATTGTAAATCTAATTTTTGACATGATATAACTTCAAAAGAATAGCAATTATATGCTTGTTCAAATTTTTGACATCAACAATGATTCCCTGAGTTGTATGTTCAATTCAAACTTAAGAGTTAGTAAAGAGTTGTACATTTGATTTAGGTTCTAATAAATGAACCAATGGAAATGTAAAACTAACATTAATTATACTTACAAGTATGATAATATTAAGGACACACCACAACTTGATTCATATGTAGAATACTAAAAGAGGGGTAGAGGTTCATATCAATTAGTGAGTTATATATTTGATCAAACCTTAAGTTATTTTCTTTTGCTATTGGTTTATGGTCTAACTTGTATGTGAGATATGTGTTTGCATATATGGATTAGTGTAACTGACATTTGTTCTAAGATAAGTACCCATGCACTAAGGCTAGCTCTATGAATCATCCTAGAGTAATTAGGAAGATGCATGTAATATATCCTTTGATTAGTTATATTTAGACTAATATCTATTTACTTAGTGTTGATTGTGGAATAGTTGTGAAATTGTGTAGTTCATATTACATATTACATGCCATGAAGATGGATTGAAACTTGAATGTTATTCATTATGTGTCATAGACATATGATGGAATTAGATGTAGTTCATTTACAAAATTAGTTGGAATGTGTATCTCTTTTAATTATGCCATCCATCGTCAAGGTCTCAATTAGATATACATGTATGATTTAATTTTTAGGCTTTTCTATTTTAATGATTTACATATTACTTATGAAATGATAGACTTTATTTCTTATTAATCAATAATTAACTATTATATTTTGATATTGTTTTTGAAGCTAGTACCAAAGAGGTGATTGGTTGGTAGATTAGGGAGTTCTAAAATCAAAGTTGGATCTACCTCTATTGTACTACAATGATGAGGTTGTCAAATCCCATCCCAAACAATAGGAAGTTTTCAAATTTGATTGTTGACATGATATTGCTTCAAAAGAATAGCAATTATATGCTTGCTCAAATTACTAGCATCAATAATGATTCCCTGAGTTGTATGTTCAATTCAAACTCATGAATTAGGAAAGAGTTGTACATTTGATTTAGACTCTAGTAGATGGACCAATGGAAATGTAAAACTAAAATTAGTTATACTTTTAAGTAGGATAACATTATGGACACATCACAACTTGATTCATATATGACACACTAAGATAGGGGTACTAGTTGCCAAGTTCACTATGTGTGTTGGGTGTTGGTGGTGGGTTGATATTAATTAGCAAGTTGCATATTTCATCAAACATTTAATATATTATGTTGTGCTATTGGTGTATGCTAACATGTGTGTGAGATATGTGTTTGCATGTATGTATTATAGTGTAACTAACATTTGTTCTAAGATTAGTACCCATACACTAAGGCTAGCTCTATGAATTATCTTAGAGTCATTAGGAAGATGCATATAGTATATCCTTTAATTAGTTACATTTAGACTAATATCTATTAACTTAGCATTTAGACTAATATCTATTTATTTTGCAGGTGGGATTGGCAAAGATAGCAGTGCATGAGATCTCTAAAGCATTTACATTCTTGTCATGAATATAGAGTTGGTAATGATTATCAAAATTTGATGATGTATTGATTGTGATTTGTATTTTTGACACAAATATGCAAAATGAAAATTTGGATTATATTTGTAATTTTTTCTTATATGCTTATATGCTTTGCAAATGAATGCATTTCATGATGATATGGCATATTTTTATATGTTTTTTCTAGCATATGTTTTATGGCCCTAGTTTAGATGTTTGTTTGAATATTTTTATTTTTTGGTAGATGTCATTTGATATTTACTATGATTCAATGATGATTAACGGGCTTAGGTTGCATACTATTTTGTTGTGAATAGAGCTTTGATTAGGCTTTTTTTAAAAAAAAAAATCTATGATAAACTTTTTTTTATTACTTCTATTATATAGCATTCCTACCAATTTCTAAACTTCTACTTATTTTAGCCAATATAAGATTGGTTTTGTTAAGGGAACATGAGCATATTTGTTTGATTATATTTTATTTTTACTTGTTGTGCCATATATAATTTATGCATTTAGTGTATGGATGTCTTACTATTTTTGGATCTTGAACTCATAGCATCTTTGCAATTTACTTTTGTCCAACAATTTACCTTTTTATGTTTGCTACCTTTAGTATCATCCCTTGATTTAGAAGCCTATATGTTTGCCAATTGTACGAAACACATACGAAAAGTGTTTTTTGGATTGTGCTACATGTCATCCATTCTTATTAATATTTTTAATTTTAAAATTTTAAATAATATAACTTTTGATTTGTTAAGTTTTGTATACCTTTTAATATAAATAATAAATTTACAATACTTTGATTTCTAATTCCATAAAAACTAATGATTATATGACCTAAGAAATAAAAATAGATCCTATACCCATACTTAGAGCCATGACATGACCATTAATTTTACACTATTAATTTGTGATCATGACTATTATGCTTAATGTTCCAACTTAACTTTTTTGATCTTCATGAGTATTGAACACCATCATTCTTCTTAGCAGCTAGTTAATGTAATATGTGTTAGAGTGCATAATATTGAAAATCTTCTTATTAGCTCTAAGTACTATGAGTTCTCTACAAGGTGATTGTGGGTTGTAGTTGTGTTGTTCGAAATCATCGGCGTAAGGTTGGAAGGAAACGAACACCAAAAGATCTCCAAAGAGATACAGATGATCCTACCTTCGCGTGAGGGCAAGCTGGAAAAATGAAGGTAGAGTGCCTTGGATGGTTTCTGTGTAGATCAAACAAGGACTTCCCTGAGCATACGCTATTGCGGGGTTATTGTCACAAGCGTAAAACAGAGAAAATAACATAGCATAATGAAAATAATAGTGTAATGAATGTAACTGAGCGTAATGAACGTAACAGGATGTAACCGTGAACAGAATGCAGAAAATAAATCAGAATAAGACAATGGATAGCAAAATAATGAACAACATTGTATTAATCAATGAAATGTGCACTAGAATCACGTGCGTATGGGCTCAAGATTGCTTGTTTTCTTACTCCGAAGTTTTCCAAAACCGAACCTTGTTTATGTGTTTGAACCAGGTATTTATCTACTTGTCTTAGGTGTAGGAATGAATCAGATCAGCGGCTATGAGATGCAAGAAAAATGGATCGCATGATAGGTGTACATGGGCAAACTACGTTCTAGACCGGGTACACTGTATTTTACAACACAAGCTAGCATATGCCCATGGAAGCAGCGTAAGGGCTTGATAGGCTCACACATGGTGAAGCTTACAATAAAAATTACAATGAATTTGCAATCAAGATTTGATTTTGGCTCACTTGGATCGGCTACTGGATCTTGCCTTGGCGTATTTTCGGCATGCGTCTGATATGTTCTGGGCCATTTTTGGCAGCTCACGCTGGGCTCACACTGTTAGCGTGAGCTAGGCGTGACCTGGGCGTGAGCAGTGAAAACAATGTATCTTTGAGCCCAAAATCAGGATTCTGAGGGCTAGGGACCTTGGGCAATCATTAGTGGAGGTCATGGGGGGTCCTTGTGCTCAATTTTGGCCTATTTTGGCTCAGTTTCAGGGCTCCAAAAGTTGGTGACGCTGGTGCAGTGTAAGAAAATGTAACCAAAGTGTATTTAGTGAAGACCAAGTATTTTGAGCATGAAACCTTTGATTCTGGATGCTGAAAGCTGGTGCAATTGCCTGTGGGTCCTAGGGGGACCTTGCCTGTTGAATCATGAACCATCAGGAGCTGTTTCTAAGGCATCCAAGTTTGGTCATGTTGTACTCATGCTTGGGCAGCTGCATGATTTAACTTGGATCGTCTGAAAGTGCTAGGCCAAAGTTTTGTGGTGTTTCAGTAGTGATGAAAAGTAAATCAATTCGTGAGTAGTGGAGAATTTTCCATGGCTATTGCAAGTTGATCATGAGTCATGGTAGTTAAAATTTTTGTAATGGCAATGTACTACAAGATGAACACAAGGTGAAGTTAAAATTTTTGTAATGGAAAAGTACTACAAGATGAACACAAGTTGTGGTGAATGACATGACTTGTGTGTGAGCTATGCTATGTTGAAAAATAGCTAAATACCATAAGTCATAATGAGAAAATAACTGAAATGATTGTAACTTAGTTTTAGTAGAGAAAATTAAAGACTAATTGCAAGCTAACCGCAAGTGATGTTGAAGGTTGCAATGAGGTTAGAGTCTGTACACAGTCATTAAACATGAATAATATTTGACTTCAATATTTGATTTCAAGGGTATTTATAAGTTCATTCCTTCATGAAAACATAACTAAACACCAAGGAAAACTTAGATTTACATTCAAACATGACATATAAGGCTAATTAGATAACTTCTCAGGGTTTCTTCTTTTAAATATGCAAAACTCAACTATTATGAACAAAATGCATCTTTCCAATCTTGGAGGACTTAGATCTAGAATTTAAATGACCAGAATTATGATATAAGGACTTCAAACATCAATTAATATGTTCAATTATAAACATGCATTTAAATTAATAAAATATAACAAGAATTTCAATGAGATCTACCATTATGAGATGAAAATATGTGATGTTTTTGTGAAATTACAATAAAATAAGCTCCTATGTTAACATAAATATCATATTCATACATCAAACTCATAAATCTATTGATTTATAAACATCAAATTGAAAATTTTTGAGAAATGACTGTAAAACTTATGAAATAATTGAGAAATGTAAAAATATTAATAAAAACTTTAGCACAAGAAATTCCTCAACCTCCTCCTTAAATTAATAAAAATAACATATTATAATTAAATGTTTAGCATACCATCATATCAAGTCCAAACTAAGAGCATTGAGCTCACACTTAATAGGGATCACATGGCATAGAGTCCCTTCTTCAGTTTTAAAGACTTATGTCATCCTAACTTAAAAAACATAACATGATTTTTGTAATAAAAAATCCTAATTCCTAATTTCATAATTTAAGTAACATGAGGAATGACTAACATAAGACTTCAATATAAAATAAAGACTAATCATCATGATAAGCACCTATAAGGAAATCATGCAATTTTCAACCTATACTTAACATTCCTTTCTTTAGATTGGCAATGGCATTCAGAATTGGAACATTGGAAATTTAAGAATTATCTTTTTGTTCTTCTTTCACGTTTGAGTAATGAATCATCCTTATAAGATAATCATATCTGTAGGCTTGTAATAGGCTAGTAATCATATTTGCATGTTGATTTGTTCTTTGAACAAACGTGAGCTTCCCATTGTCTTCCTTAAGTTTATTTTTAATGAAATAAAGTTTTATCTCAATGTGCTTGAACTTCTTATGAGTTACATGCTCCTTTAATAATTAAATAATAGTTGTGTTTTCAATCATCATTTTGATAGAAAATTGATTTCAAAATCTAGTTGTATGAATGTTCAAAAGAGTGTAGATGTGTGCCTCCTAATTTCTCCATCCATGTTTACTTTAATATTAAGGAGAGTAGGATGTAGCAGTAGTCTTTACTTTGATGATTACATTTGGTGTAATAGGTGTTATAAGTATTTTTGTATGAAGGAAAAAAAAGGTAAAAGGGTCTTAGAAGGTTCAGAATTGAGAAAATCTCCAAAAAGAGAAAAAAGAAGCCAAGACCCTTCATGTGTGGTCCATGCTCAAAAAGAAAAATTCTAATAAAAAATGTATAAATTGTGGTGAACTCTCCCATTGTAACTTACCTTGATTTTTCATTTTAATTTAAAGTGAATAAAAGCTTTTCCTTCCTTCAATTCTTGAATATTTTTATTAAGTTAAGTATGCGCTTGGTGAAGCTTTCCTAGATTTTCTCTTTTCATCTTTTTTGTATTCTTGTAGCATAGCCATCTCAATTTAAAAAGTGAATCCATTCTAACAAGTTCTTCTTCCAAGTTCTATAAAGCTTTTCTTTCATAGGTTTTTTACAATTTCATGCATTCTCGCATGTTTCTTATGTTCTTGTTTTAATCTCAAGTTCTCTAAGTTTCTAAAATTAAATGTATATTTTCTCATATTTCTAGTGAAGTTTGTAAAAAATCTAGAAGTGTTTTCATGCTTTAATTTAAGGTATTCACATCCCATTTTCAAATTCAAGTTAACTTTCATGTTCTTGTTCATGAGTTTCAGTATTTTTATATAAATCTAATGTAAAAGCACATATATATGTTTTCATGCATTTGGTTCAAGCTTCTTTAGCTTATGGAAGTTTGTTCCCACACTTCTCTCATGTTTTGAAGAGCATCTAAATTCATTTAAAAGTGAAATTAAGAGTTTGCATATGTTTAATGTGGTTTTGTGCTTGTAACATGCATAACTTGATTTCAAGGCTCAATTCATGTTTATTTTCTAATTCAAACTTGCCTTACCATATTTAGAGGCTGTAAATCATGATGTTAGTATTTGTTTCTCAAGTTTTAGCCTCAAATATGCTTATGTTGTTGTAACAATTAACCACTTTCATGGAACAACTATTTCTATGAGAATCCAATGGCATTAAAGTAAAGCTTGGCATACCCAAGAGATCAATCAAGTTGAATGAAAGATAGAGCATTAGAGAAAGGAGAATTGCCATAAGATTTTCAAAAATTTTCAAGAGACAATGACTCAATCTATGTTACTAATTATATGAAATTAAGCCTTGAACTAAAGGAAAGTGCTTAGAGAAATGTTGGAAAATTTTAGAATCAGCTCTACTAAAGATGTTTGTAGAGTTGAAAGATAAATCTACAAAGAATGCTTGGTTTGGTTTTGCCACAAGAGTGTAATGACATGGCTTGCAAAGTTAAAATTGAATTCTACAAGTTAACTAGAAAAAAAACTCTACCTTGTCAAGTTGAAAGTTTAGAGTATTATTTATAGAGCCAGAATTCTACTTCACAAAAGAGCTTATTTTTAATTCTACCACATCAACCTAGTCTTATGTAGAACATGCTCATGTGATGAAGAAATAGTTCCAAAAAATTGGTTGTAAAGACACACCATGCAAACCATTTAGATAAGCTTCATTTGAAGGATCAAAATTGACTCTACAAGTAATTCCACTTCTACCTTTGCCAAGTTAGCTCCTTTCAAAAAATAGGATTTGTAGGGTTACAAAATGGCTATACTAAAAATGTCATTTTTCAACTTCATCGCATAAGCTATTAAGCCTCAATTCATACTAACAAAGATAGTTTCTATATGACTATTCCACAATCCATGTCAACATGTAGAAGAGGATTATGGAACCAAATATTAGCTCTAAAAAAGAAGTCTACTTGAGAAAGCATTACAACATCTAGGCATAAGAAGAGATTGAAGGTTTTCTTATTTGTAAATCCCATATAGCACATGTACTTTGTTTGAAAAAGTTTGTAGAGTGAGAAACTAGCTATATAAGAAATTCTTAAAATGATTCAATGTAGCCAATGAGGAAGCTTGAAGTTAAGCCCTTTATAGATTCAAAATATGGTTCTATAAAATAGCTCTAAAAAATGACTCTACTACATAAGCTTTATCATATGAACTCGTAGAGTGAAGAAATGATTTTGCTAAAATGACTTTACAAGTTGTGGGGAAGATATCCATCTACCATAACATCTTGATGAAGATAAATGATTTTGCTAAAATGACTTTACAAGTTGTGGGGAAGATATCCATCTACCATAACATCTTGATGAGGATAAATGATTTTTCTTCATTTTGTTTTGTAATGTTCTTTATATGTTTTTCATTTTCTTAATATTTTATTGATTATTTGATATACTTTCCTTTTCTTATTCTTGTTATTTTCATATAGTCTTATTTGAAATCTCTAATTTTATTCCATGGTTACTATAAATTTTAAAAAATTTTGAACATAGTTATCAAAGTTATGATTGTTTACCAAGTGTTAGCTTTGTTCTTGGATTATGTTTTCTACTAATAGTCTATTAGTTTTCTAGTGGTATTAGGCAATGAGTTTGCAACATCCACCCATTCCATCTATCTATGTGGAGTCTAAATCATGGAACCATGAGGATTCTTTCACATACAAACTAAAATTAACATGTGACCTTGTTACCCAACTGATGAGTCATTATTTTCTAGGCTCTAATATCAAAACCCCAATATCAAGCCCCTAGATGTGTTATTGGATATCCAATATTGGGGGGCATGGACTGGCCTATAAATATAGCGCTTGGGTGCACGATTTGGATAATAGTTTTTCAGTAGTTTTTCATAGTTTTGTCAATATAGTAGATAAATTCTTGTAGTTTTATTCCTTGATCTTAGAGAACAGTCAATGAGTGCCCATAGAATGGATCTGAGTCAATTGTACGAAGTCTTATTCGACTAGCAATGTACCTGGACATATTCCATGAGTAGCAATAAGATCGAGATTTATTCTTATTCATTGTAGGACTTTGAATTAGATTAGATTTACTTTCCATGCAATTTACTTTTCATGTACTTAGTTAATATTTACATTTTCATGCATGTTAATTAATTAGGCACATAAGTACAATCGCTTCGAGCATGCGTATGACTCTTGGTAATCCTAGCAACGCTTAACGTTTGGTAACCTAGCAACATTATATGTGTTCAAGATGTGCATAGGAAGTGGGATCAAATACTTATGTTAGCATAGTTAATTATTAATTAGCAATTAGATTAGTTGAATTAATTATAAATTGAGTTTCAACCCATTGTTAATCATAGAACAATAAAATATAAAATAATAAAAATCATATGTCTCACTCTAGACTAAACCATATGTGACAAAGCTACCACTAGTCCAAGTGGGAAGATAATGAACTACGAGCAAGGCATAGTGATCTAGATGCCATAAATAGTCCCATGCATAGAATTCAACTAGATCATGCATGAATGCTTGTGATTCGTATGGTTGAACATAGGGGTACCTCACTGCTCATCATTGGTATCGATGCCAAGGATGGTGCTGATTATCTAGATTAGTTATATCAGATATTAATGATATATCTCTTAGAAAAAATTAATATTTTAAATCACACACATTATAAGACAAAATCATGTCTTCTTCACATAGGACCAATAATGCATCGTATGATGAAAGCACTCATAGGAGAAATGATAGGATCTACACTAAAGAAAATTGGAGTAAACAACCTCAAACAAGTGTTTCCTATGCTCATTTAGATCCTTACTACACTCAAAGACTATATTCAACTAGTGTAGACAATCCTAGAGGAGATGGAATAAGTCCTAGATCAAGGAGGGCCTCGAGGCCTAAGACCTCCTCTAAACCTAGACAAGATAAATGAAGGAACCATGGGGAGAACCATAGAATCCATGGCATTTCTCCTAGTTCCTCATCTTCCTCTTCCTCCTCAACAACTAGTTTTGACAAAGATGAACATAGGTATAGAGATAGAGCTCCACTACAGGGTCAAGACAAAGATAGAAATCAAACCCAAGGGCAAAATCAAAGACATCACAATGAGCATAGACAATATCATCACAATCAAACGAATAGAAATAGAAATTTTCATCACAATAGGTCTGATGACAATGAACGTTTTTTGGCCACTAAGAGCCTAATGCAAATCACAAAGGTAGTTAAGATACCTCACAAGCATCACAAGGATAGTTTCTTGCCTAGGCTTAATATAAGAAATATCCCTAAATTTGTGGGAGGCTACAACTTGGATTCACAACATCATATACAAGCCTTCCATGATGCCTATGTCTTGTACAATGTTGAGAATGAATGAAAAAAGCTTAAGCTCTTTCCTAGGATGCTAATCAACAAAGTGGAAAGTTGGTGATGAGCGGCAAGGTATCCCTATGCTCAACCATATGAATACGAGCGTACACACATGATCCGGTCAAATTCCAAGGACTAGGTGCTTATGCACCTTTACAGAACCCAGGCAGGTTAGTCAATCGTTGTCTTCCTAAGCTTACTTGTATAGCGCGATTATATGGTTAAGTAAACTTGAGGTATATGATTTTTATATATTTTTTAATGTTTTATGTCGTGGTGCTACAAAGGAAGAAGTGACTAATTAAGCAACTAATTTAATTTAACTAATTGACTATGCTCTAACTAGTCCTAACACTAGCATCCATTCCCACTTGTTGTTCACATCCTGAACTAGTGCAACACTACTAGGATTACCAAACGTTAATCGTTACTAGGTTACCAAATTTTCCATGCATGCTCGAAGTGGTCATACTAAGTGTGCTTACTTGGGAGAGTTGACAAGGTGAGAGAGAGAACATTAATTAACTAAGGAAAGCATTAAATAACTATAAATAACATTAAATAAGAAATTCTAAATACTGCAAGGTTTATCACAAAGTTCATCTTTATTTTCAGCCACAAGGTGTGCTCAGGTACACAATGTTCAAATAAAGATTCGTTCGCTTTATGACTCCTACTGCGGGCACTCAGAAATAATTCTAACTCTAAGAAGGGAAAAAGGCAAGAGTTCGGGTAAGGGACTAAGACTAAATTAACCAACTATTTTTCTATTACCAAACCAAGTGTGTCCACCTCTTATTTATAGGTGACAAGAAAAGCCTTGATATCGAATATCGAATGTCACTTGGAAGGCTCCGATATCGTGTACACGATATCGTGGATGCAATATCGTGGCCTCGATATCACGGCTCATTAGTTGGTATAGATCGTTGGAACCAAGTTCCATTCACCAGTGATCCATAATGCTAGAACTTTTTAATGAAAAATACCAAACCTATGTAAGGGTGTCCAACTTGAGGAGACAAATCCAATAGTGGAAGCAAGAAAATCATGAACCCTTGGATGTGGCCTTGGATAGATATTGTTTGCAACTACATAGATGCCCAAGCCATGGTTTCTCTGAGGAAAGGCAACTTTTCCACATCATAGATGGGCTTTGTAATGAAACAAGGAAGACCCTTGGGATGTATGCTCTAGGTCAATTATACGAGCTACGAACCCATCAAATTCGAGAGTTGAAAAAGAAGAAGGAGAGCTATGCAAATGGGAGAATGTTGAGGAAAATAACTGGGACCCAACTCTTCAAAAGAAAAGGATCCATATCTATGATGAGGAAAAAGAGGTAGCTCTCGATGAGATGATTTTACAACCAACCTTTTCAATACAAAATTTCATCAATGAGCTTAAAGCAAAGCTAGGTAAGATGTTAGAAGGGATGAATGAGAAAGTTAAAACTTGCATAGAAACCATAGAGGAGAGGGTGATACAAAGAAAATTAAGTGATCACAACAAAGAAAGGAAAAAAAACCAAGAAATAACTAGGAACACTTATCAGCAAATAGGACAAATGGCTAAAGAAAGTGAGGCTATAGACTCAACCATAGATGAAGATTATGGATGTGACATTTTCATATATGACCATCCATAGGGCCATTGCCCGATCTTGTTACATCTACATAAAAGTTGGATAGGGGCATTAAATCTAAAGTTTGTACAAAAGTACATGCCCAGGAGATTTTCTCTTCTGTTTAGTAATTTTAGACAACCCCAGAACCAACCATACTATCCTAGGGGGACTTATTACTAGCCTTAACATTAGCATCAACTATAGTGGCAACAACCATAGTCATGGGGGAGGTCACTACCAAACCAACCCTATCCTTCCTACCAACCAAACCCACAT
Organism: Gnetum montanum; assembly: GCA_015680685.1. Classification (NCBI taxonomy): domain Eukaryota; kingdom Viridiplantae; phylum Streptophyta; class Gnetopsida; order Gnetales; family Gnetaceae; genus Gnetum; species Gnetum montanum. Next base: position 329,423 of record MNCI01038036.1, on the reverse strand, counting down.
GGATATTATGTACAACACCCTGTTTCACCAACTAGTTTTACTTCCTCTACTTCAAATCACTACTACCACTTTTCCGAATATCATTATCCTACAACATCTTATATAAGATTACCACCTCACACCTCTCACCCTACCTCATATCCTCAATATTCTTATAGTCACCTCCACCATATTTCACGTCCAACAACACAAGAAGGTTCAGCATCACAACATCAATGAGAGGATGCCACTTGTGTGGTGAACATACATGTACATGATAATGCTAGTAGATCTCAACCAAATTCTTGGAAACATCCCTTCTAGAGGAAAGGGCGTAAGACAAAGCAAAACACTCATGGACCTACTATATCACCTAAACCAGCACAAGGCCAATCTAATGTAACAACCTTCCTCACAAAAATGATGTCTCCTAATCATATGAAAAATCCAACAACCATCACCACTCCAACACAAGACATAAATGATAAACCTATCAATGTGGAGAGATAGAAGAATTCATGCATCACCAATAATGATAAAGGATGCAGTTGTGGTCTCGAAGTTCAAAATATTAACACAACTCCTATACCAACACATCATAAATTTTAGGAGAAAGTGTATGAGCAAAAGCCAATCTATGTAGTAGCCACTAAACCAGAAGACACCTGGTGGCTTGAAAATGAGAATATAAAACTATCTCAAAGATGCATTGTAGTAACTAATTTGCTTATTAGTTCTGGAATTTTCTGATTCTTCATATGTTTTTCATTTCTTAATATTTTTCTTTTCTTTATATTTTTCTCTTTTCTTGAGTCACTCTCTTTATATTTTATGAATGTATTTTATGTTTTTATTAATAAAATGGCCAAGTCATGATGCAGAAGTCAATGCTATGTGTTGGGTTTTTTATGCTATGCTATCAAGATGATTGGGTGAGTAATTGTGTAAAGCAATGAGACCACCTCATCCATCCCTCCAGTTCTTTGAATAAAAGGTCTTTTTCATGGAAACAATTTGGTTCTTCTTTTATGAAACTAAAATTAATCAATGATCATTGTACCTTGAAGAAGGGAATGACCAAGTGAGAATGGAAAAGGGTGTGACCTCAAGGGGACTTGTTGGGTTCTCTTCTTGACTTCCTTCATGTCGTTTATGACTCCTCTTGGAATGTATCATCACTCCCCCATCAACCAATAAAAAGGAAGCTCTATCTTTGTGTGGTGTGGTTCCCATAAAAAAAACACAAGAAAAAGAGTGAAAAGATAAATAATAATAATAAAAAATGATGGGAATTCAAAGCACACCCCTTAGACACAATAATGGGCTACAAGCACTTATTACAGGGCTAGAAAGACATGTTACCCATGCGTGAAGGCATCTCTCTAACTAAGGCCCTTTCTTCGTTCTTCTCTTTTCTTCTCTTTTTGGAGTCATGATTGTTCTTTGAGGTGATTGTGGACTCATGGTGGTTGGCAGAAAGGAACACATCAATGCGAGATCATTGTTCATGGTATGGACTTGGTCTGAACTTGAATGGATAGGTATGTTGATCATTTTAAGCACACTTGTCACAAGAACCTATTGTGGACATGATCAAGTACCTTACATCCTAATCTCTACAATCCCTTATCATTCCATTATTCACCTAACTGCTGCATGTGATTATGAGCCTTTTGGTTTGTATAGTATAGTGCAACATCCTAACCATGATAGTTGTGTGTTGTTTGAAACATAAGCATGGTCTACATTTAACTTCTTGGATGTCCATGGACATCTATAGAAGTGGTTATGCAAGGGCATTATGACAAGAGCTTGCATTGGGGAGGACCCACTTACATAACTTTTGTTGATCATGGCTTTGAACTAACCTTCACATCTTCCAAAACATTAATGATGGTTTCTCTAAATTTATGCATGATTTTGGAACTACTCATCTGTTTCATTAAATTTTCCTACTTTTCTATTTTCATATCCATTAATATTTCTTGGCCATATTCTGAATTAGACCTTTGGTTTCAATTATTCGAAAACCTATGTGTTTCCAAAGTTATGCTTATTAGTCATGGAGGCTAGGGATGCCTACTTTAAAATTTTCCAACATCCTATTTTTGAACATCATGGCAACTAATAGTAATTGATTAAAATAATGTGAATAGCTTGATGATTTTTGTTACCTCATAGCCTTGAGCAGAGTATGCTATAACCACCTTGTTCTTAATAGAAAACTAAGGGATTTGAAAAGGGTTAATTATTAAGGAAAATTTACCAACTAATGTTGATCCTTTGGTGACTACAAGTGATGCTAAAAGAAACACCTAAGGAAGAAGGTCTTTTTCTAGGCATGAAAACAAAGCCAAGAGAGGGACAATCAAGGATATGACCATGGGAAAATCATAGCACATACAATATATCAAAATTTGCAGTCTTGCTAGATCCATGGAACGATGAGAAGAAATTTCAGTCCATCCTTCAAGAATGTTCTGCATAACTAGAAAAGCATTGACATAACAATCAAGGTTAAAAGTTTGCCACTACTAGCGAGAACAAGAAGAACCATCTTTGATGGATATTTAAAGACCTCTACAAATTTTGTAATCTTCAATGTTTATCTAGCCTTTTATCACTGTCATTTTGTATGCATCCACTCAAATAAAATTTTGTAATGCAACACTAAGAGTTAGTCAATAGTTTGCATATCAATCAATAATTCTATACATTCCCAATTCTGTAAGGAACTTGTTCCTCATTTTGGTTAACTCAAGGACAAGTTTTCATTTAGTCGTGGGGGTATGATGAGTCATGATTTGCCTAGCTCCAATATCAAATACCCGATATTAGGCCCCTAGATGTGTTATTGGATATCCGATATCAGGGGGTATGGGTTGGCCTATAAATATAGCACTTGGGTGCACAATTTGGGTAATAGTATTTTAGTATTTTTTTTATAGTTTTTTCATTATAGTAGCTAAATTCTTGTAGTTTTATTTTATGATCTTAAAGAACAATCAATGAGTTCCCACAAAGTGGATCTAAGTTAGTTGTATGAAGTCTTATTCAACTGGCAATGTACCTGGACAAATTCCATGAGCACCAGTAAGATCGAGATTGATTCTTATTCATTGCAACACTTTGACATAGATTAGATTTACTTTTCATGTAATTTACCTTTCATGTACTTAGTTAATATTTACATTTTCATGCATGTTAATTAATTAGGCACATAAGTACAATCTCTTTAAGCATGTGTATGACTCTTGGTAATCCCAACAATGCTTAACATTTGGTAACCCAACAGCATTATATGTGTTCAAGATGTGCATAAGAAGTGGGATCAGATACTTATGCTAGGGTAGTTGATTATTAATTAGCAATTAGATTAGTTGAATTGATTATAAATTGAGTTTCAACCTATTGTTAATCGTAGAATAATAAAATATAAAATAATAAAAATCATATGCCTCACTCTGGACTAAACCACACGTGACAAAGCTACCACTAGTCCAAGTGGGAAGACAATGAACTGTGATCACGGCATAGCGATCTAAATGCCACAACTATTCCCATCCATGAAATTCAACTAGATCATGCATAAACGCTTGTGATTCGTATGGTTGGGCATAGGGTTACCTCACTACTCATCATCAACAAACTAGGAAAGGACCAAGTGGAAATGGAAAAGGGTATGACCTCAAGGGGATTTGTTATGTTATTTTCTCAACTTCCTTTTTCAATTCTAAGATACCTCATTAGTATATGATCATTCATACTATTGATCATAAAAGAAAACATGTCTCTACATGGTGTGGTTCTTATAAAAGAACAAAAACAAACAAACAAACAAATGGAAATTCAAAGCACAAGCCTTAGACAATCTCATGGGCTACAAGCACTAGTTATGAAGCTAGAAGACATGTTAATCATGCTTGAAGGCACCCCTCTAATTAAGACCCTACTTACTTCCTTCTACTATTTTCTTCTTTTCAAGGAGTGATGGTTGTCTCTTGTAGTTATTATAGGCTATTGATGGTAGGAGAGAAGGAAAATGTTAATTTGAGATTACTGTAATTGGAGTGGAGTTAGTCTAGACCTAGAACAAACTAGTATCAGATCATCTTAATTACAAATTTCACTAAGAGTCTCATGTGACCATGTTGCAACTTATTCATCTCACATTCTCTATCTATCATTCACATGCTTCATTTTCTCTCATCTTACTACCTCATTCTAAGGAGAATTGATAATTCTACTTTCTAGTTTGCATAATCCTAAGATAATTCCTCACATGGGTATGGAATTTAACTTAAAACAACCATTCATCATCTTGGGCGTCTACGGACTCCTTATGATAAGGTTATGCAAGGGCATATTAGGCATAAGCCTACTATGGGGAGGATCCACCTGCTTATCTTTTGATTTAATTTAAGTTTAATTCTCCAACCATATGATCCATGGTAATTTTGATCATCTTGATAGCTTGCAACATCTAGTTTTTTCTTGACTTTGGCATAAGAAAGATCCTGCAATAACTTATCCCACATACTTAAATTACTTCAATTTCTTGAATCATACCCTCAATTATGTTGTTGCTATGATTTTCAGATTTTTAGCTTCCATTTAGCTCTTGTTTTTACCTCAAACTTGTTTAAAATCCCTTAAAATCTTTAATTAAAAAATTGATGTGAATAGTTACGTTAATGCAGCAAGATTAGTTTATGTAATCCCATCAATGTGGCACAGAAATCCTATAAATACGCACAACACTTGGCTCATTTTATACCATTTCTCACAAACATGAGGAGTTTTTGCCAATTTTTTAGAGCTTAGAGCCTTCCAATAGCCATAACTTCTCACCTGTTCTTTGATCCTTAGGCTACCAAATGTATGCTTTACATCATGGGAGCATCAAACACTAGGTTTTCATAGAAATTATTTTGGAAATTTTTCTAACTCCCATGAATAAATATTAAAATAATATTAAATTAATGATCATAAGCATTAATATCAACAATCAACCTTTGTTAAAGCATGAAAAAAATAATCACATGTTTGTGATTACTAAATAAGGACTTAATGATAAAATCTCAACATTTTTGACTAATAAACATAATCCAATCCAACAAAGGAAGGTATCCAAAGGGAAAAAAAGTTAAGCATAAGAAACTAATCCTAGGTTATGTTTGTGATCATAGATGGTACCCAAAAGAGGACCATAGGCAGGAGGGCCATCATAGCCCAAGGAAAAGCAACCACATGGTGGAAGGGAACAACAACAACAAGCATAACAATAGTAACCCTAGGAGTAAGCAACCAAGGCTACTCATGCTACTGGGCCCCTACATGAGGTGCCCAAGGTGGCATTTGTTCATTAGATTCCTACAACAGAAATAGGACAATCTAGGTAGGATGAAGTCCTAAGACCACAGCCTAATCTAGAGGACATCTTTATAGAAGGTTATCTAGAGAAGGTACATACCAAGGAAATCCAAAGCTCCATCTTGCAAGAGCTAAATTTTGGATCATTCTTGGTGCTTGCACTAGAAGAGATTACAAAACAACTTCAAGGGTCTCCACTATAGTCCATTCTCTCCAACGGTGGGGAATGGTACATGGGAGAAACTTAACCCTTTTGGAACCACTGATAAGGAGATGCCATTGTTAAAATTAAGGACATTACCAAGTCTTACTTAGTTGAGGCAGTTGTAGAAGCCCTCATATTGCCCAATACCAAGGTGAAGCTAGCAAAAATATCTACTCAAGTGGACCTAGAGACCCAAAAAAAGTGGATTTAGTGATGCTATAAAGTGGACTATCAGGTTTATGATGCCTTCACTAAGGAAGAGCAAGCATACTTCAAGATTGTGACATATCACCTCAATCTAATGATGAGGTTAAGCAAGGTCACAACCTTCTTTGTTAGGGCATGTGCAGCTCTAAGTGAAAAATTTCTAGTCAACTTGCTGCAACTCATCTTCCTTGAAATCGAAAAGTATTTGAAGGAGAATGAGAAGGGTAGGAAGACACTCCCCTTCTCATGCCTCATCAAAAAACTCTACAAAAGAAGAGGGATAGCTTACTACTCAAATGATGTGGTCTACAGAGCTCTTGCTACATCCTGGTAGAAAATGATAAAATATAAATCTCCTATCAAGCTTCAAGAGGAGGAGCAACCACCACCCGCAATACTGGAGACAACACATCAAATGCTAGCAACTACAAAGCACCCAAGGAAACTTGAAGAGTAGTAGCTATAATAACAATAACTCTTAGGAGGTGATGGAGAATCATCAATATATTGTCTAGCCATGAGCCATCTAAATGAGATCACAAGGACAACTTGCTAGCATGAACAACTTGCTAAGGTAAATTTGGACTTATGATGAGAATAGTGGTATCATTTCATTATCCAATATCATGAACAACTTGCTAAGGTAAATTTGGACCTAAGGAGGTTAGTTATAGAAAATAGGAATCTCTCAATGGAGAGGGTTTAGGCCCTTCATCAAGATACTATGATTGAGGTCATTGCTTGGAACAATGAAGCCTTAAAATATAAATAAGCTAAAAATCACTACAAGGACTAGATTGTAATGCTTAAGGAGGTCAACAAAAAGGAAATCAAGTTGGCCAAGGTGAAGGTGAATGAGACCCTCTAGCAACTCCAACAAAGAGGTGATGTGTGGTAGCCCATCTTTGATGAACTCAATGCATATAACCAAGCAGAGATCAAGGAGATGACTAACTACATGGAGCTTACCAACCTTTGATATTAAAACTTGGTAATGTTAATAGCAGAAAGGCTCAAAATTGAACTAGAGAAGTAAGTGAATAGTTCTTACCTCCTCTATGAGGTAGAGTTCAAGTTCTATAAAGAGCCTAAACAAAAGCTGGAAGTGGCTAATGCAAAACTTGAAATTCTCACAAACAAATTCATGGATCAATGATCTATTGCTAAGAACCTAGCTAGGAAAATAAGTGACCACCATGAGCTACAAAACCTTGTCCATGCACTTGACATTGAACAAAAAAAATTCGTAGCTTGGTTTGTTAATATGAAGATGTTTCCTACACTACCATGACCATGGGAAATTTCAGCACTAGCACATTTAGGCGAAGCAACCTAGACTATTCATGACCCATGAGACAAAGAAGAAAAGATGAAAGCACTTTTGAATGCCTTTCAATTTTTGACAATAACAGTAGTAGTAGCAGGATAGCCTAGGCCTCTAGTAATGCCAGGACATGATGAATGATCCTCTACACCATAGGAGCCTTCTCCTTCAGGCATAGTGTGAAGATTTTATCCTATCTTTCTTCATCCAACAGACACCTACCAATTTTTATTCAAGTGTCCCAATTGTTTATGAATTGCACTAATTTTGTAATCCATACAACATGGCACTCAAGAGTTTTTTTATTTGTTAAAGTCATTCAGTCAATTAGTTCCATATTTTCCCAAATTTTGTAAGAAACTCGATTCCATTTTTGTTCACTCGATAATGAATTTTTAATCAATCCTGAGGGTATGATGAAGCATTAATAAGGTAGCTACGTCAATGCATGCTCATCAACGCATCTCAGGATGCGTTGGCTCATGTGCGTTGATGCTAATCCACCCATTGCCTATATAAATATGCAGACCAGCTGCATTTATGGTACCATTTGGTTAATTCCTTAGTGAGACTCTTGTAGTTTCTTTTTGTAGAACTTAGCAAACTTTTTCCTTTGAGTGTCTGTAGCATGGATTGAATTGATTATATGAAATTTTATTTGAGTGCAATATATACCTTAACATAGTTGCATGAACAAGAATAAAATCAAGATTTCTTCTATCCATTGTAGCACTTGGAATAGTTTGAGTTTATTTTCTAACATTTTACTTTGAATGCAGTTTACTTTCTTGTCCATAAGCATTTAATATTCTAATTCGTAAGTAACATGAGTACAACCACTTCAAGCATAATATACTAATTCTTGGTAATCCCAGTAGTGAATACTTGGTACACCCAGCAATAGATACTTGATAACCCAAAAATATTAGTATATGTTCATGATGTGTATGGAAAGTGGAAATGGATGTTCCACATTTAGGATAGTTTAGTTAATTAATTAGTAAAATTAGATATTTAATGCTTCCTTTAATTAAACATTTTATAGATAAAGAAAATTATAAAAATTATAAAAATAAATATCTTACACCTCAGTCACAGTTAGGCACACAAATAGATTAACACAAGTGTTGATTGGGAATATAATGACTAGTAATCACATCTTTCACCATCTAAAAATGTAGGCCACTTAAGGTAAACATAGTCTGCAAACTTTGACCAGATTGTGCATCCACACTAGTGATTTGTATGGTTGGGCATAAGGAATACCTACTACTCATTACCCTCATAAAATATTTAATCAAAATAATAAAAAAAAAACTACCCCCAATTTTTTATTCTTGGCTTTGGCATTCATATGCTCCTTATCATTAATGCACTATGATAGAAATGTGGGCTACCATCCAATATCCTATCAAAGTTATAGTTTTTTTCAATATCATGTATTATGTGTTAATTATCCTATCAAACATTTGTTAACTAAACTTGATTGAAAATAATTCCAACAATATAAGTACCTAATTTTAATGCAAATCATCATGATGAATTATCTCATATATGATAGGATGAACATCAAAATAGGCCCTGAATTTGGTGCTGATTTACCATGGTTGGCTATATACGTAACACCAAGTCACACCATGGTCACTAAACTTGTAGTTTTAACATACCATTAATGATAGGTAGCTCAAGTAGTTAGCTCATTATCTTGTTAGGCAAGAAATTGACAGTTCATGTCACATTTCAATTATCATTATTGCACAATGAAGTGTCTTTATGTCCAACTTTAAATTAAACTTGTGTCTTATAAATCACAATCTACATGATGTAGATTGAAAAGTACGTGAATGCATGTAATGCTCAAGATCCTTATATATATTTTAGTGTTATAATTCATTTCATATCTTTGCAAATTATTCCAGAGAAAAATGCTAACTCTTTGAGCATTTGAGAGGTAAATTTGTTAGATAATACTTAATACTAATGATTTTTGGCTATGAGTAAAATCAGGCATTGAATCTTTGGTTGGCTCATCTCATTTCCAGTAGAATTTTGTTTAGCTAAGGTTGCCTACCTTGCAATCATTGCACTTTGATGTTAACTTTGTTAAGTCTTCAAATTTTGATTGAGTTGAGTTATCTATGTTTGTTTGGATTAGAATTTTAAATTAATTCAAGATTCTCTTCATTGCTTTTAACAGATTGGATTGGTTATTATATTTACAAGTTACATTACAAAACAATATGCACTATGTTTATCATCAAATATCTAGTGAACCCTGTTCCTTGATCAAGGCTGGGTCTATGCTTATCATCAATCCTACTGATGAGTGGCGAGGTACCCCTACACTCAACCATACGAAACGAGCGTAGCATGCGCGATCTGGTCGAACTCCGCAGACTAAATGCCTACACGCCCCATGGAACACTTGGGGTTAATCATTCGTTGTCTTCCTAGACTTACTTGTGTTTGTCACAGTGTATGGTTAAGTAAGTCTGAGGTATATGATTTTTATATCTTTTAATGTTTTTCTCTTATGCTATTGAGGTGAAGGGTTGAGGAACTAACTAACTCTAACTAATGAACTAAGTCTAAATTAACTAGCATCAGCATCCCTTCCCACTTACCGTACACACCCTAAACTATGCAACCACGGCTACCAAACGCTAATCGTTACTGGAATCACCACGCGTAACGCACGTGCTCGAAGTGGTCGTACTGAGGCACTTAACTAGCCTAAGCGTAATGAGCATCCGTTCCTTGACTAGCCGTACACATCTATAAATGCTCGTAATCAAGTCGTACTCATGCTGAGCTACTGCAGGGTAATAAATAACAGGTAAGAAATAACAAGTAATAAATCCTATTCCATGCACTATAAGGTTTATCCACAAAGCTTATCTTTATTGTCGTACACAACTTACGTTCAGGTACAATGTTGCTCGAATAAAGATCCGTTCACTTGGGGACTCCTACGGTGGGCACATGGAAAATATTCTATCTCTGGAGTGATCAATCTGCCAGAGTTTCCCTACTTCTAGCCAAATCTATAAATAAGAGGCAGCACTCCCCTTATTTCCCATCCTAGGCTAGAAGTAGGAAAACTCTGGTAGATTGATCACTCCAAAGATAGAATATTTTCCATGTGCCCGCAGTAGGAGTCCCCAAGTGAACGAATCTTTATTCAAGCAACATTGTACCTGAACGCAAGTTGTGTACAGCAATAAAGACGAGCTTTGCGGATAAACCTTGTAGTGCATGGAATAGGATTTATTACTTGTTATTTATTACCCTACAGTAGTGCGGCATGAGTACGACTTGATTACAAGCATTTACGGATGTGTATGGCTAATCAAGGAATCGGCTGCTCAGCGCGATTAGATTCTCTCACCCTCAACTCCTAGAATGCGGAATGAGTACAACTTGATTACGAGCATCTAAGGATGTGTACGACTAGTCAAGGAACAGATGCTCATTACGCTTAGGCTAGTTAAGTGCCTCAGTACGACCACTTTGAGCATGTGCATTACGCGTGGTGATCCCAGTAACAATTAGCATTTGGTAGCCACAGTTGCATAGTTCAAGGTGTGTACAATAAGTGGGAACGGATGCTGATGCTAGTTAATTTAGACTTAGTCATTAGTTAAAGTTAGTTAGTTCCTCAACCCTTCACCTCGATAGCAAAGGAGAAAAACACATAAAAGACTATAAAAATCATATACCTCGGACTTACTTAACCATACACCGTGACAACTAAAAGTAAGTCTAGGAAGACAACGAATGATTAACCCCAAGTGTTCCATGGGGTGTGTAGGCATTTAGTCTGCGGAGTTCAACCGGATCACGCATGCTACGCTCGTTTCGTATGGTTGAGTGTAGGGGTACCCCGCCACTCATCACCTACTATGAACTCTATCCCTTCAACAACAAGGTTGGATATGCAATATGCATCCAAGATGGCTCAAACTCACAACCATGCATTAATACCACGTGTTGAAACCTCGACTAGCCATTCCATCACAAAAACCTTGGTATTGGGCCCATTGTGTTGCAGCATGTCATTATACCCTGTGTGTGACATATATGTTAAAATTTATAGATATCTACGATGTACCAAAAAAGATGTTGCTAAGTTTGTGGCAAGGTGTTTTACATGTCAGCAAGTTAAGGCTGAACATCAAGTACCAGTAGGTCTTATACAACCACACCATATTCCAGAATGGAAATGGGATGAGATTGGAATAGATTTTATTGTTGGGTTACCTAAAGTTCTTGGAGGATATGATTCCATAATGGTCGTAGTTGATAGGCTGACAAAGTCATCACACTTCATCAAAGTGAAATCAAATTATGATGCTAGAAAGATTGCAAAAATTTATATTTAGGAAATAGTTAGATTGCATGGCATACCTTAGAAAATCATATCAAACAAGAATCCAAAGTTTACATCTCATTTTTGGCAAGCTATTTAGCAAGCTCTTGGAACAAAACTAAATTTTAGCACAACCTATCATCCACAAACTGATGGATGATGGTCAGGCTGAAAGAACAAATTAGGTGTGGAAGATCTTTTAAGAACCAGTGTATTGGATCATCATAAAACTTGGGATAAGGTATTGCCCTTGGTAGAATTTCCCTACAATAATAGCTACCAAAGCAGTATTGAAATGGCACCTTATGAAGCCTTGTATGGTAGAAAATATAAAGTTCCTAACTCTTGGGATCAGCCTGAGGAAAAAATTGATTTTTTGGGCCTAAGATGATTTTGGATTTGCAGATAAAGGTGAATCAAATTAAAGAGAGACTAAAGCAAGCACAAGATAGACAAAAGAGTTATGTAGATAATAGGAAGGACCTACAATTTTCTATTGGAGATAAAGTAATCCTAAAATTCCAACCCTTTAAAAATGTCATGAGAGGTATTAAAAGGAACAAACTTAAATCTAGATTTATTGGCCCTTTTGAAGTCTTAGAGAAAATTGGTCCTATTGCTTATAGAACAGCTTTACCTCCTAGTTTATCATCTTTACATAATGTTTTTCATGTTTCTATGTTAAGGAGGTATGTTTATGATTCTAAGCATTGTTTGAGATAGGAAAACCTTCAAGTCAGCCCAAATTGTACCATCCAAGTCCAACCAATCCGGATTTTAGACTAGAGGGTGCTCAATCTCAGCCACCGTACAGTATCCCAAGTTTAGCTAGATTAGAATGAGGATGGATCTAAAACCTCTTAGGAGATGGAGGATGTGGTTAGAGACAGCTACCCTTACCTATTAAAACATTTCCAGGAGGAAATGTCTTAGGGGAGAGAGAGAGAATGTAATGAACCACTTCTCGTTGAGTTTTTGCGTTAATGATTGTAATAGTCTTTTGTGTGTTTGTATGCATGTTTTCTTGACAAGTTGTGTGTGTGCTTTGGTGGAAAACGCTAATTGGAATAGTAATAAATTTGTTGACCATATTTTTATATGTATTATGATTAAATGTTTAAATACTTTATGCATAAGAAATATGATTTAAAATACATGCTGGGAATGTTTTAGAATAATAATAATAAATGATATATGGGAAAACAAAATATTTTCTATTCTATTTCAACAGAGATGCTGAGAAACAAAGGACAATGCTCTAAGGTGTGCCTCAAGAGCTAAAACAAGTATGTTGAGATGCAAATGAATGCTCATATTGAGGAACTTGATTTATGAATCAAGTTGGAGGAACCTGACCCATGAATCAGTGATACTTTGTGTAAATACTGTAGCCTTATATTTTATTTTATCTAAATGTGATGCATTGCTCTTTTTAGTTTAAAATAGCAGAGTATAAGTACCCTATCCATTCCTGTAGAAAGGTCACATGATGACCTTTCAGGGATCATAAAATGATAGGAAAATTCACATCGCTAATGACCTGAAAAAGAAGGTGCCTTATTTGGTTATGTATCTTGAATTGCCCTTGTCATAAATCTAGTTGAAAACTCTTTCCTTGCATCTTATGACAATTCTGAATGATAAAAAGATAAATATTACGTTAGAATGATCAAGAGGAATTGAACCTGAGATCTAGCAAAATCTGAATTCTAAAATATCAAAAATTGTTGATTTAGGAATTGAACCTGCAACTTGTGAATATACATACTTTATTGATTTTAGTATACTGATCATGAAGAGAATTGAACTCATGATCCATTGCTGAAAAGTAAGAGAGAGAAAGAGAGATATAACTTTAAAAAGAAAGAAAAGAATACGAATAGTCCCCAACTAGTCAGTTACAAGAATCAGCATTATTGATCTCGTTTTAATTTTAAAGGTTAATGCTAGTTCGATTGTTGTCTTAAGAAAGCCACATAGGCATTTTCTTCTTTCAACTTTCTTCTTTTTAGGGGTCTTTGGGTGCTAGCTCTTGCTCCCTATGAGTGGGTGTCACATATAGAAATGTGGGCTACCATCCAATATCCTATCAAAGTTATAGTTTTGTTCAATATCATGTATTATGTGTTAATTATCCTATCAAACATTTGTTAACTAAACTTGATTGAAAACAATTCCAACAATATAAGTACCTAATTTTATTGCAAATCATCATGATGAATTATCTCATATATGATAGGATGAACATCAAAATAGGCCCTGAATTTGGTGATGATTTACCATGGTTATCTATGTAACACTAAGTCACACCATGGTCACTAAACTTGTAGTTTTAACATACCATTAGTGATAGCTAGCTCAAGTAGTTAGCTCATTGTCTTGTTAGGCAAGAAATTGACAGTTCATGTCACATTTCAATTATCGTTATTGCCCAATGAAGTATCTTTATGTCCAGCTTTAAATTGAACTTTTGTCTTATAAATCACAATCTACATGTTGTAGGTGAAAAGTTTTTTTAATTTAGCTAAACTGTAACATATTCTTTTAGTCAGTCACATGGAAAGATTTCCAATTTTGACATTTTAATCCAATTAATATGATTATAAATTTTTCTATTGGTCATCTCACTTCGTTAATGTAAAGGGCTTGCTGACACGTATGCCACAGGGAAACAATATAGGCTTAGTCCCATAATGCCAGGTAGACCAGCTAAAACAAAGTTTCAAATACAATCAAAGTTTCAAATTCACCGCATTTCACAGCGGTGTCGTTCAATAGTCACACCTCTCTCTTTAGTGCATGTTGACGGGTACTTGCTATCTACTTTTCACCTGGACGTTAAGCAATCAAACATCATAAACTATTTGAAATCATAAAGGCATTCTCTTACATGATAAACATCGGTATTGGATATATTTTCAAGCAGTTGAAAAATAATAATGGTAAAACTGATTTCAGTGAAGTCCAAAATACAATATACAAGCCACGTTACACTTGCATCAACTGTCGATGTCATATATCTGTGTACATAATCAAATAATGAATTTCAGGTTCTAACTTCAAAAGCGAAGGCATAATTCACAACAGCAGAATGTGATTGCTGAGATGCAGGCTTGTGCTCCGACCACTGCACACGTATCCCACATACGAGAGCAAGTGCCAGTGGTCTCAGGACCACAGCAAGAACAACAACAGTCACCCAAAGGACCAAGATCGCATGAACTGCAACAATCCCCACAAGAAATTTGACAACACAAAGTTTGACGGGAATCTTTGAGGAATTCCGAAAGAACCTTTTCCCCATCATCAAAAGTAGAGTTGGCCATAGTTGCAGAAACACTGCCAAATCCAAGAGCAAGTCCCCTTAGTGTTGCAATTTTCCCCGTCTTTGTTGAAAGGTATTTATGTAGATCAATTTTGGCTTCCTGCAACGATTTTTAACAGAGTTTTAACAAATATATTGGGAAGAACCAGGCAAAAGCTGGTTTTTTATTGCCAGTAAAATAAAGATCACCTGGAAGCATCAATGCTTCATTACAAATGGAAATATTGTTAAAATGATACGTTAATCAGAATAATATTAGCCTGCATAGCATGATGTTCATGCATGCATTTTTCCTTGAAAAACATCATTATATTAGCGTTGGCATTATTCCGTGCGCGCCAGAATGAAAAAATTGACTCATGGCTACCTTATAACATATTGGATTTTCGTAGTTTGAGAAGCAATTATTGTAGACAGAATTCATATGTATCACTATCAATCCTTGTATTAAGTACCTTTTGCAGTCTCATATTGATTTATTTAAACAGGTAAAAAGACAATTTTATTAATTATAAAATTTAGATTTATAGTACAACCAGGAATTTCCTGGCATCTTTGAGAATTTATTGATTTCCTCTAAAGAATTGTCAAACCATCATGGATATCCAAATAAATGCATATTTATACCTTAAATTTAAACAAACCAATTTTATCTAATATATCAAAGCATAAATTACGGAGGAATCAAACTCATGAGCCATTCTTTGAAACTAAAGGAGAGAGTTGTAAACCAGTATCTTTAACATAAATCAACAGTATCAGAAAATTAATTAGGATTTATGCCAAGGAAATCAACTGTAGAGGCCATTTTCTTGATATAACAGTTAATGAAGTTTAGAAGGCCTGTAAAGTGCTTAAAGATATTATTGTGGAGAAAGTACATTCTTGATAAATACATTAAAGTGATGCCAAACATGCACAAAGAACTTACTCCTAGAATTAGAATAACATGTGAAATAGCCTACAATTTTCAATTACAAGGGCATTTGCATAGTCCATACCTTTTTACTATTGTTATGGATGAACTAAGGAAATACAGGATGAAATCCCCCTGGTATATGCTCTTTGTTAATGATATTGTGCTAATGGATATATCTCAAGTAAACATTGCTTCTAAGTTAAAAGTTGGACATATATTTTAGAATTAAAAGGCTTAAAAATTAGCAGAAGTAAGATAGATTACTTAGAATGCAGTTTTAATAAAAGTATGAATAGTGATGAAACAAAATTGAAAAAGACAAAAAAGGGAACCTCTGAAAGAAAGTAGTTCTGCAACCTGGAATAAATGCTCTAATTAGACAGTCAAATTGATAAGGATGTAAAAAATAGGATTGAGACAACATGGCCAAAATGAAGACAAGCCAATGATATAACATGTGATAAAAGGATCCTAATAAATTCTAAAGGAAAATTCTATAGAACAGTGATCATGTTTGCTACCTTATATGGTTCTGAATGTTGAGCTGTATAAAATTGGTATGAACAACCAATCAACATGGCAAAACTGCGAATGCTCAAATATATGCTAAATGGTACAAAACTAAGTAAATTTCAGAGGAAGATTTGGAGTAACATCTATAACAGAAACTATAGGAACAATGTCTTTGGATGATTTGACCACATTCAAAGAAAATCTTATAATGAGCTTTTAAAAAAATTTGTCATATCATATTTCTAGGAAACCAGATAAACAAAGACCAAAAAATACTTGGGAAAAAACTTTTAGAGTAGATATAAAGAATTGAAATAGGCAAACTTTTGGCTCCTGCTAGTGGGGAATGATGAAAATGAACTAATATAGCCAACCCCATATTGTTGTAATAAGGCTAGATCATCATCATCATCTTAGCCTTGTCCTAATACAATGGGCTCAGCAAACAAGGCTACAATGATGACAATAACAATGACAATATTAAAGTCTAAATTTAATATTAGTATAGAAATGTAACAATATGTATACATTGAAAACTGATTCATCATGATCTAGAATTGGAAGAAGCATTTTCATACCTATTGGATGTTTCTTATGATTTTGTAGGAAATGTGTATTTGTGACTATCCAGAGGTAAATGCCTCAAATCTTCATAGTATGGATCTCTAGACATATTACTAAAATAAAGATACTGAGTGAAAATTTAGATGTGATGTTTCCAGTACAACAGAATGTTCATGTAACACCAAGTTCAACTCACAGATTATGTTTGTGGTCAAATTTGCATTCAAGCTTCTAGAGTGCACATGGTGCCCAATAATCTTATGTCGTTAGAAGGTAATTTTTAAAGAGAGAGAGAGAGAAATTATAGATTTTTGTGCTTTTTTTGGCTGTGCTTGCAAAAACACTATGTTATTTTATCATTAAGAAAACTTTTCTTGGCGAAGCAACTTCCGTACGAAAGAGTAACATCAAATAAAGCTAGATTGCAATAAAACTACATACCTTTTTTCTCTGTTCCATGAGCAGAGAATACTTCGCCTTGTCTGTCTCAAAAAGGGCCATTCGTGTATATTCAGATGGCAGTCCGGCTGAAAGACTTAATTGAATTGCCTATGAGACCACAACAGGGAAAATACATGGTTAACCATCATTTTGGAAAGTATTAGAATAAAGATTTGCACACGAAAACATTTGATAAAACATACATAGAAGTGTCCTAAATGCATTTTCTATTTGTTTATAATATAAAAATGCCCTTGTGTTTGTGTTTCATGCTTCTACTTTGCTTCTGTTTCTTTATAGAAACATTTGCTTTTCTAAGAATATATGTTCATGGCACTGCACTGTATTAAAATTCAGTACTACCATTATTGTGCTGCTCTAGATTATGAATTTGCATGATTGCACAGTTGTCACTTCTGATTTAGTGAGTATCTGATTGCTATTTTTCATATCTAAATACGCTCATTAATGATTTACTGTGTCGCTATTTCAACGCGTGTCTTTACTACTAAAGTTTGTGACCTTGTATTTTGAGATTGCAACTATCATATATCTAAGATGTATACAGTTTCCATCTTCTTATCCAACAAGGAATAAAGTTTGAAATTAACAGATACGACGAAGACACTTCAAAGAACGCGCAATCTCATAAACAAAGGGAGTTAGTAAAATCTATTACAGCTGACGGGTCTACTGGGTATAAGTTTTTATGATACTTGTTAGAGAATATGCTACAGTACATACAAGAAGATTGGTAATTTAAGTCCCCATCACCTTGCGGGTTGGTATGTTCTCTGACTTAAATAAAAGGCAGGCGTTCTACTCCATGAATAGGATGAGTCACCTTGGAAAAACTGCCTAGAAAAGCCTCTGGTTTATATCTCTAGCACTCATGGTTCCTATTTCCTTCTACCTCAGATAGATGGGAAACAATGGGAAAAAATACTGAGGGAACACATCTGGAAGTTACAATATCAAAACTATATTACATCCTTAAGGCCTTGTGAATTGAATAACAGCAGTAGAACGCTTCCGGCTTGGGCAGGGTGCCAGTGCTCCAGCAGCAGAACGCTGATAGAGGCATGCATGGTTGGAGGAGGGCACAAGATGCCAACTCCGTTGGGAGGAACTGCAGCAAGAGGCCCATAGGGAGGTAAGAACAGAACGGCTGCATGCATGGTTGGAGGAGGGCACAAGATGCCAACTCCGTTGGGAGGAACTGCAGCAAGAGGCCCATAGGGAGGTAAGAACAGAACGGCTGCAGGACATTCGTTGCTCACAGAGCACAGAGCACTGCAGGGGCCTGGCAAGGTTCTTTGCAGAAAATCACGCGGCACTTGGGCCGGGGCCACTGCTTAGCAGACAACCACTACAACAGCCACGTCAGAAACCTTGGTGGGGGCTGAGGTCAGGGGGTTGGTTGGGCAGGCTCATTCCACTAAGGGCAGTGGTTCAGGTATGGACACGTCCTTGTTAAGGATGCGTGGCCTGTCCTTGCGTGGGGGGATGGTTCTCCGAGGGGCCTGTGTTTAGCTTCCATGACCTTTTGAATTTCGCTGCTGATTCTCCAGCTTTGGGTGATGGTCGGGGCGTTTGTGCTGCGACGGTGCTCACAGTACATTTTTTTTTTTTTTTTTTGATTAACACAGTACATTTTTTTTTTTTTTGATTAATATAAGCTCGAACATTTTTCCAAAAAATTGAATAACAGCAGTATAAAACAATACCATAACTCTTATAAAATTATTGACTTGCTCAATAATACAAGCTAAAATTCATGTTTAAATAGTGCTAAATTGAAATTTGAATAGTAAAAGCTGTACGTAATCAGGTTTCATGGAGTATGACTATAATACTTACCTGTTCTGTAAGAAGTTTATTTCCGGTGAGCCATGCTTGAGATGTAAGAATAGGCAATTGTTGCTTTGCAAAAATCTAAAATACAGTGAAGCGAACAGTCATTGAGCCACTAGTGTAACCGGCAACTTCAATTTTATAAAAAGAAATTGGACAAACGTATAGAAAAAATCAGATAAAATAAAAGATACCAAAAAATGTGAATTGTTTAAGATATCCGGGTTACTCATGGTGCTATAGTTAATTCTAGTAAAAAAATAACATAAAAAGGACATATACATTGAATTAACTAAATTATTAAGATGAATAAACAAACAATCAATTCAATCTTCTAACAGTTTGAAATAATATGTTTGCTGAACATATTAAAAACTAGAAATATATACTATTAGTTTTGCTACCAGACACATGACTAATTCTGCAGGAATTCATAATGAGAATTTTAGTTCAGCTTGATTGATGAATTCTGCAGAGGCAAAGCTCTTGGTTTACTGGAAAGGTGACGAACTAATAGAAGAGGTCACATGCAGTACAGGGATACTTCAAGGCCTTGAAATGATAGTGACTGGGCACCCAACATCGGATATTTCTAGCAAAGAGGCCTGTCATCGGTTGGATGGTTCTATAAGATCCTTGCTTTTGATCCACAAATGGGTTGTGCATGCACAACCTTACATCATATATAAAATAGGAAAAACTGCTGTTAACCCACCAGATGCTGTTACAATACTATTTTCAGACCATCCCAATACTACATTTTGTTCCATGATATTTTGTTCCTTACTGGTTTCCTTCAAGGCTTAGGAAGATTTGCCTCACTGTCTATTTATTTTTATGTGATTGTCGATATGGGTAGATTACTCAATTGCTCCTATTTTCGTCCGCATATAACATTACACAAGAATTTGAAAACACTTTACTTGATCAACAAGCATTTGGTCAGCCTTCTGGGCTTCCACGTCTAGCACTGTAGTAGTTGTATTTGGCAAAGTTCCATAAATTTTTACACGATCTGGTAACTTCCCACTAAATTTACCCGATATAATGATAGGGTTTCCAGCATACAGATCTGGAATGGAATACAAATCCACCTGCAGTAAAAAATTACACAATTCAGAACTTCTTTCGCTTTGTAATCAAAATATGTTTTTTCCCTACTTTACATTCATACTATATTTTAAAAAATCCTTAACAAAAGGGGCTACCTTGCATAGGCTTACTTCTAAGGTGGACTAACTACTAAAGGGATTAAAGGATGGAAAATGAATATAGCTCGTTGGTATTGACTTGTAACTTGCATACGATAAGCTACAGGTTCAAATCCAACACGTTAAGTGAAACAGCTGAAACTGAATTTTGTCCAATAGATCCCTAGCATCTCCACATGAACGTTAACAAATAACTTCAGTTTCAGTTTCCATTTCATATTATAATTTTACCTTACTTGTTTGGTTAATTAACTATAATTAACTAAAAGACCTTTAAAACTTACAGAATTTTGAACTTATAAAATTAAAAAACAATTACCTTATGCTCTTCAGTATCCCTTGAAATTCCAATAGATATATTGCTAAGTAAAGCAGATGAAGTAGCCAAAATCATTCTCTCCATTCGTGACCTAATCAACCCTGAAATAACCAATAATTAACTTTGTTTAGCAGAGCATAAACACAGGAAATTCATTAGATCCAAGGAAATGAACCATAACTAATATTTATTACAGCTAACTTTCTCTGATAAGTATGCAAAGGAACAAAATATCTAATGAGATGAACAATTCCAAATGATTTTCCACCCTTGATAGAATGTGCAGAAACTAGATAAATAAACTAAACATCAACGTTGTATAGATCTTTGATTTTGATAAAAATCTACTTTCCTTCATTTTTAAAGTTAAAAATTGGTAATGCTAGGTAACATGAAATACAATATCATGTGATTTTAACTATAACAAGAAGATACATTATAACTGTAGCTTTTTTAAAAAATTATTTACAAGTTCAAGCAAGAGTAAACCAACATGCATGACATAATTATCATGTGCCATCATTTCAAAAGGAGAATAATTCATTTGATTTCTGATGCTACAGGGCAGGTCCTCTTACCCTTGGAGAAAGTGGATTCACATGTTCCTTTCCCAATTAGTGCTAGTAATTGTAGAAAATAATGGTTACAATGGTGACCTGTAGAAATGAAAGAACAATCATGCCAAGAAAATACAAATTTCCAATGAACAAATAATCAAGTAAAAGCATTAAAATGAGAAACTAAATAGTTTATCTCTATATTTATAATATATATCTATAATTTGAATGAGAGAATCTTTTCCCTTTACAAAAAATTTTGTTTGGAAAAAGGTCAGGTAAAAATCAATTAAAATTTCATATGTACAGAAATGACCCAATTCCAATAACTGGGGAGAGAACTCCCCCTAAAAGGGGCTCCCCAACAAATCAGCAATAAAAAGGCCTTTTCAGAGACCCCCAACCCTCACACCCACCTAGACCAACATAGCAGAAGAAACCAAGGGTGAATACCCACACATACGTTAACCTAGACCGATAGAACTAGACACATATAGGCCAAGCCATTCACCACATAGTAGAAAATAGAAAACCAACCCTTTACATTTGGTGGGGTAGAATGAAACATGGACATCTAAGGCTCACTTTTAAGTGGACCCAGTCAAGGATCACTTGCAAAGGTTTAGAGGCAACAAAGTTAGTTGCCTATTGAAAGTCAAGGAAATCCTACTCCACTTGCTATCACTCATTTTCAGGCATATCCTTCGTCTTGTCTGGATGGTATTTTGTAGCTGTTTAATGGATATGCCATCATAGGGCAGCCCAAGAGGTATCCTTATTAATGCCCATAAGCATATATGGGCAGTGACTTGCCTGCAACCATTGCCGAACCTCCACCTCATGCACCTAATTAAACCACTGCTACATTTGTTCTTCCAAAAAAATAACACCCTATCAACTTCCTCCTTTCAACTTCTTCACAGTGTCGTTGCTTTGCCTCCTCCTATAGGATTTCTAACCGAATCTCCCAGCAAAGCTCCTTTTCCTTTTTTTTTTCCATTGCAAGGCTTCACGATGTTCCAACTATTGCCTAAGTTGCTCCAATTCCTCCCTATGGCATTGGTGTTCAACCTAAGTCTTCGCCTAAACATCCTTCATCTACTAGATCATAATTGCCTCCCATTGGCTTCTCTCTTCCTCTTTGACCCTAGCCATCATATCCTCTAGCATCCGACACAAACAGGGATCCTCCGCTAGCGTTAGCAAGTCCTCATGATCTATATTAGGCATCTCCACATGTTCCTGGGGGAGTGCAAAAGATGACACCCCCGCATCTTCCCAACAATCCAATCACAAGCCTTGCCTTGCGATGATAAAATAGGTGAGTGATGGGCCACAACAATGGGTTTTGTGGCCACACAGCCTACCATAATGCCAAAATGAGACCAAAGTGCCTACCCTGGCATTCCCGCCTCAATGATGCAAGAAAGAACTTAGGCAAGTTCACAAGCCACAAGTCCCTCATGCAACAGAGAAAAGCAAAGTGAGTACCTTGCAACTTCCACACGTTAGCCAACTAGATGAAGTACCTATCCATGAGTTCCGCAACCTCTTGCCACAACAATAGTAACACAAACCTCAGGACTTGGCCACTTGCAGTCTTGGGGATATTACCCAGGAACAAAGCTACAACGTGTTGTGGCCCCATTCAAGTGGGCAAAATGACCTCCCCTAGCATTGGCACACCCAAATAGTTCGCAAGCGCCTATTCAATGACAACGATAAAAACCCTACAAAATGTGGTCACATCACCCCTCCAATTTCTGTAGAAACTAGCATCGAGGAGGTCTGGGTTGCCCACCAACAATGGCAAGAAATCTACCCAACCTATTACCATAACAACCTCCCACAATTGTCTCCTCTGGTGGAATTTATCTGCCTCCGGTTCAAACGTCAAGGTAGCATCCATCACCACAGAAACCTCAGCCCATAGTCTTGTAGCCAAATGAGCAACATGCATCAGGTTGTGGACCTGCTCCGGCCTAAAGATCATGGCGTTCCGTGCCTTCAAAATATGCCAAAGAATAGAAGTGTTGAAGTTGTTCCCTGCAACTTGCAAAGAGGAAGGACACCTCACAAGCCACCACACTACAACTGCAAAAGGACAATGCATAAATAGGTGTTGCATGGTTTCTTCATATGCATTGCAAAGCAGGCAACAATCAGTACTTAGTATGCCCTGACATGTAAGCTATAGCCATAACAATAGGGCATCATGCAACAATAACCAAGTGAAACATTTAAGTTTCATTGGCCTACAAAATAGCAACCCGAATCATAATAATGGTATCATCGGCATAATGTTCAGCAATGCACATATGACCAATGATGCTCACACCCCAAACCCCCTTCTCCCCAAGATAGAATCTTAGTGTATCCATAGCAATAATGAATAAATATGGGGATAATCCTAGAGCAATTAATTTCCTTGTGCACCTATCCCCACCTGAGCATGAGGTTAAACACATCTAGCATATTAGGACCTAGAATATCAAAAAATTCAATAGGCCAACCATTTGGCCCTGGAGCACTACCCAACTTCATCAAAACCAAGGCAATAAACAGTTCCATAGGAGAAATGGGAGCAATGATAGGAGTGTTGTCATTCTCATTAAGCACCTATTGGACCCCCACAGAAAGTGAGGAGGATTCTTCCCTAGACCACACAGTATTCCAAAAAGCTTGCATTTCATGGGCAATATCCTATGGTTGATGGATCTGTGTCAACCCTCTATTCAATGAACTAATTCTCTTGCTAGTGCAGTTGGCCTTGGTAGTTGCAAAAAAGAAGTGTGTTTCAATCCCCCTCTTTGAGCCATCAAACCCTAGATCTCTCCTTCTAGTGAAACTCTTCCTCCTCAGCAAGGTTATGTAAATCCAGTAGCAGGCCACACTCCTCCTCCTCCAAAATCTCCCCATTTTCCTTTTTTAAGTTGGACAATAGCTAGTTGATCTTGCAACCTACGTCTAGTCCCTCGAAAGGAGTACTTTTGATCCTAATGCAAACCTTTAATATGCTTTTTCAGAGTATTGAGGCCTTGCTTGAAAAAATCCCTCAAGTCGAGATAGGAATTCTCATACCCTGTCCATATTTCTTCAACATCCCTTTGCAGCCAAGGTTTCACCAAAATGGAGCTAGAGGAGGCCTCCAAGATGGCCAAACGGAGCACACCAAAGCCCTATGATTAGAAACTTGTTGTGCTTTGTAGGTGAGTTGCACCTCATAGTCATTGAACATCTCAGCATGAACCCAGGCCCTATCAATTTGAGACATCACCCTACTAGCACCACTCCTCCTCTTGCTCCAAGTATATTGGCCCCCTTGAAGCTCAATATCAACCAAATTATGCCGTTGTAGAAATTGTAAAAATTCCTAACTTCAAGGGGGAGAACCCATGTCAAGACCAACACCATGAGTGGATTTCTCCCAAGGGTGAAGCCATTGATTAAAGTTCCCAACAAGAACCCACTTCCGTTGATTAGGAATCCTTTGTACAACCTATGCCAATTCATGCAAGCGGTCTTGCCAATTCTAGGGCCCATAAAAATTGGTAACCCACATACCCTTCGAAGGGATGTACATAGTGAGACTCCACGAGGAGTCATCCAGCACCTAGAAGGGGTGCAAGGACAGAGTGGCCAGGCCTCCTCCTAGTCGCGACAATACACAAAAGAGCAATACCAACCTTGCCATCATAGGAGGGCACAGTTATAGGCATTCAGCTTGGTTTCCTATAGGCAAACCAACGTAAAATTTTCTTCATGCACAAAATCCTTCAGGGTATTTCACTTATACGGGTTATCCTAGCCCTTGCAATTCTAGGATAGGACTTTCATGGTCTATTAGTAGACCGTTGTGTAGACCTCCTTGAGGATTTTTTAGGACTAAAGGTCCATCTCCAACTATCTTCTTCGTCTGCATCTTTTGATTAGAAGGCCTACTTGGCCATTTAGGCTCGTCTACCACCAGAAACCCCATCAGGTCTTCCTTGAAGAGGTCCTTACCACCCAACCCCCATATAGTGGACACCCATTCGTCAAGCAAGAGAAGCTATCCCACAATGTCCTGCGCTGCACCACCAATGGGAGTAACCAGACCACCCCCAAGGAGGCAGTCTCTTCCCTCCCTGTGGCATCACTTCCTACACCTACTATGTGTTTGAGAGGAGGGGAAGAAAAAATCGAGGTTCCCATTCCCCCCTCCCTCCCCCACCAACGCATTGTGTTTCCCCCTCCCATTGGGGCTGATTAGCATTTCCTATTGGGGCAAGTGGGGTAGGCGACACCTTACCCCTTTTTCCCACCAACATCCACCCACCATCCTCTGCATTCCCCATCAACCTAAACAACCCCGTTTGGTGAGCTTTAGGGTGCACCTTGCAGTCTTGGGAGTGGTGATTTGTCTTGCCACAGTCAATGCAAGCCTTCAGTTTTGTTTCCGAAGCCAATGGATGCTCCTATTGTAGCACATTCTCATATTCCATAGTGAGTCGCTCTTTCTCATATGGCAAGTTCAAAATGACTTCCTTAAGCAGGTGGTTGAGGGCCAAGGAGCCCCACACACAAAACCAGGCATAGCCCATACACTCCTTCATTGTGGTAAACTTGTCAAAGGAAATAAAAACTCCAAATTGCCCTGCCAAAGTTTAGAGAAAATCCTCTGTCCAAAACTCCCATGGAACCTTGGTCACCTAAACCCAAAGAGGAGCCCAAGAGAACTCTACAACCTTATGAGCTCCTGGGCGCCAAGATGTGAGAGCTAGACCCCAAGCCCCAAAAAACCAAGGTCCCCCCTGAAGGACCTTATCTCGATCACCCGTAGAATAGAACACAAAAAGCAGCAGGCAGCCTACCAATGACCTCACCTACACCCCCTCCAGGGTCCACGTGGCCATAGCCCACTTTCAAATCAAGTCAAGCAAGGCTCACAACCTCAATGAGACAAAACAGCCAATAAGGCTCAACTCCATAGTGCACAAGCCCTCCTCCCAAGGGGCTTTAACTTTCAGCCGCATAGTGGACCCATCCTACACAACAGCATCCACACCTCCAGCACCTGGAAGCCAAGACCCACCCATTGGTGGTGAACCCTAGCCCTGACCATCACTGTTGCCAACGCTCCGCTCAAACCCCAATCCCCTGTGTCCATTACAACATTGGGCTTTTTGTATTCCATAGCCTTAATGTTTCTATAGCTGCAACTTCCTTATTGATGTGCATGACCCAAGTAGGAAAATGATAGAAATTGATTTATTTATTTTTTTTGGAGAAAAGTTTAGGTTGTATTATAAACAATTTGCCATGGTAAATGTACAAGTGGGAAAGCTGAGTAGGGGGTGATAAAGCCCCTTAATAAATGCTATTCATGGGGTGTAGTACCCCTAACCCGGGTTTTGAAAGATTCCCCATACCCACAGAACAAACCAAAATGTGCCTATCCAGAGGCCCCCAAAAATTGGTATATTTATATTAAGCTTTTAGAGTTATAAATTTTTTCAGCAATTTGCAGACTTCACCTTCACTGTAATGGACTCTGTCTTGATTTATTGTCATCCTCACTACAAATTAAAAGAAATACTACTTGTGTTATTCCAGGTTTCAGTTGCAATGATAGTTTCTAGATAAATCTGCTATCAATTTCTTTTGTAACCAAATATATACATGTTGGGATACAGATACAAGTAACAAAAATATATAATCAGAAACAGATGGCACTGGCATTACATGCAAATGATTTTGTTAATAAAAAAAGAAAAGAATATTCTTGGAAACCAGAAGAAAATATTAGCCTATCTACTGTATTGTAGCTCCTAACGTGTAGAATGGCTCTAAAAAGAAAGACATAATAATTGATCTTAATACAGCAAAGTCAATTGGCAGTCAATATCTGCAAACATCTTGCTCCTAAGATCATAACCATCTTTCAATATTATGTCCACTTTCATTGTGAGACCGAGAAACTAATTCTCTATTTGAGATTATAAAAAAGCATGCACCATGAAGTAAATGCTTGAAGAGAGAAAAATTTTACATCTTAAAAAACATAAAATTGGTGAAGATTTTTGATCCCTTGTACAGTCTCTACTATCCAGATTCATAGAATTACCATACCGTCTAACAATACCTATGCCAAATGTAAAAAGCCGAGGATGTTTAGAGCCTCCATTAGAAATCAATTCCTGAACAATCTGGCAGATGTGATGTTCATCTTCAACAGCACCATCAGTAATGAGAAAAATTTGTGGGATAGCAATCTCAGTTTTGCTCAACATATCAAATGCCTGATCTCAAATGCCAATAAAGCAATTATGGCTATTAATCTTAGATTGCAACAGCAAATGGTCATTAGAGCATTTTGCTTTCCATGTGCACTATATCATATGAAACATGCAAGCCCAATAAATATAATGAACAGAAAATAATTTCTGCCATGTTGGAACCATTTTTTATTTCAAAAAATAGTTAGAGCAAATACCTGATTGACTGGCTCAAGAATATTTGTTCCTCCATGAGCCTGACAATTTTGGTTAAGCCACAGCCTAGCATTGTTTAATGTGTCAGGGGTTGCAAACTGCAGATGTGAGGAAAAGGACACACGTTCATGGTTAAAAGCAATTATATTAAAGCAATCGATTGCATTCAGCTTTGAAAGACAGAATGTTATTGCTTCAATTGCTTCTTCCATTGGCTTCCCATGCATGCTGCCACTCCTATCAAGTAGAAATATAACTCGGTTTGAGGAAACCTGCATGATATGTACAGAAGAATAAAAATTCAAGTCAGCATTCATACAGAAGATGCAAAGCATTGATTTCTGCTAAGTAACAGATACAAGACATTGAACATACACAGTAGATAACATTTATGGCACCTAGATAGACTTATTTGTTTCTGATTCTAGTTTTCATATGACAAATTTGACTCAAAATTTATAAGCATGATCCTTAAATGCGATGCTATGCCCTCGGGATAAATTCTAATATGTTTCTGTGATCTCATTTTTCTTGCTAGGTCACATTTTACTGATATTAGCAGTTTGTTAAGGTACAGCGCCCACTCAGATATTTCTTGGGTGACAATTATCATATGGTGATACCTCATTTGTTTCATTATGATGAAATCTACTAAGACAATGTATTTCTTGTGTGATGCTTCCTGCTTTGGGTTTTGTTA
Organism: Gnetum montanum; assembly: GCA_015680685.1. Taxonomy (NCBI): domain Eukaryota; kingdom Viridiplantae; phylum Streptophyta; class Gnetopsida; order Gnetales; family Gnetaceae; genus Gnetum; species Gnetum montanum. The sequence goes on along the minus strand of MNCI01038036.1, from coordinate 301,090 downwards.
ATGAATATTTTTTATGGACATTTTCTAACAAGCATCATTAGCATGTGTTTGTTAGCAAACATCAGACAAACTTAGTAAATGTAACGAACCACTTCTCCTTGAGTTTTTGCGTTAATGATTGTAATAGTCTTTTGTGTGTTTGTGCGCATGTTTTGTTGACAAGTTGTGTGTGTGCTTTGGTGGAAAAGGCTAATTGGAATAGTAATAAATTTGTTGACCATATTTTTATATGTATTATGATTAAATGTTTATATACTTTATGCATAAGAAATATGATTTAAAATACATGCTGGAAATGTTTTAGAATAATAATAATAAATGATATATGGGAAAACAAAATATTTTCCATTCTATTTCAACAAAGATGCTAAGAAACAGAGGACAATGCTCTAAAGTGTGCCTCAAGAGTTAAAACAGGTATGTTGAGATGCAAATGAATGCTCATATTGAGCAACTTGACCTATGAATCAAGTTGGAGGAACCTGACCCATGAATTAGGGATACTTTGTGCAAATATTGTAGCTTTATATTTTATTTTATCCAAATGTGATGCATTGCTCTTTTTAGTTTAAAATAGTAGAGTATAAGTACCCTCTCCATTACTGTAGAAAGGTCACATGATGACCTTTTAGGGCTCATAAGACGATGAGAAAATTCACATTGTTAATGACCTGAAAAAAAAGGTGCCTTATTTGATTATGTATCTTGAATTGCCCTTGTCATGAATCTATTTGAAAACTCTTTCCTTGCATGTTATGACAATTCTGAGTAATAAAGAGATAGATATTATGTTGGAATATTCAAGAGGAATTGAACCTAAGATCTAGCAAAAATCTGAATTCTAAAATATCAAAAATTGTTGATTTAGAAATTGAACCTGCGACTTGTGAATATACATACTTTATTGATTTTATTATAGTGATCATGAAGAGAATTGAACTCATGATCCATTGCTGAAGAGAGAGAGAGAGAAAGAGAGAGAACTTTAAAAAGAAAGAAAAGAATATGAACAGTCCCCAACAAGTCAGTTACAAGAAACCAAAGAAAAGAATACAAATAGTCCCCAACATGTCAGTTACAAGAAACCAAAGAAAAGAATACGAACAGTCCCCAACAAGTCAGTTACAAGAAACCATTCATTATCCCTTATTCCACCTACAAATAGGAAGAGGAGGAGAGGGAAAAAAAGGACACACACAAGGCAAAAGTAGCTTTGCAGAACACCAAAAAAAAGAGGAGAAGGATACATCAACAAGGGGTGTGGTTGCAAAGGAAGAGAAGACTGTCGCTACTACAAGAGATAGCAAAGAGAAAGAAAACAAGTGTGGCATAGCAATCCAATATTCGGATAATTCCTCCTAGTAAGTAAGATATTTAAGCAAGGAGGTAAAATGATCCAGCTTTGTTATGTTTGATAATGGCTAGCAAGGGTTGATTTTCTCAAACTTTTCTCTTCTTGCTTGTCTAACCACCTTCACAATGCTTGTATGAAAATATCAAGATTGTTGCTGTAAGCTTAGACTTATTTTTTGGATCTCTCCGCCTATCCTCTGCACTCTCATACCTAGATGACTTGGATGAGAGTTGTTTCTGTAACGATTTAGAAACACCCATAATGATTTGGGGCATTTTTGGCAAAGGATTGCCAATAGGGGCTATGGATCCCTAATATGAGGATTGGTACTGCCAGTAGAAAGTGAGAGTATCCTTGGGCCCATCAACAATTGTGAATTGTTGAATTCTTGGATTTTGGTTGGAATTCGATTGATAAACCCTCCCCTTTTGAATGCATAAATCTTGGATTTGAATATTGAATTATACTTCTTTTTCCTATACCTTCTCAAGTCTGATTTTAATATCTTTCTATAAGTTGATGGAGTGGGGGAAAACCTAGGATGTTAATTTATGGTTATGATCTAGCTATTCTCTACTATTGAACATATGAATTTCCTGATTAAATGATTACTGGTAAAATTGTTACAAGAGTTAAATTCAGATCTTGTTTTTGTGTGTGGCTGAAAATTATAAAATATTATTATGTGATTGAACAAATATGAGATTATTATTTTATCTGCTTATGTGGACATTTCTTTGGTTTTCAAGTGCGCAAATGATCCCAATTAAATATTGCTTTTTAGGTTGAATAATAAAAAGCTTTTATCTTTTAATCTAATGCATCTTGCATAGATATTTTACTATGCCTATTTCTTCTTTAAAATTATCTCTCAATTCTTAAATTAATATTGGTTGACCTATTTTTGAGCTAGATCTAGGCATTGTTGATTTCATTTTAATTTTATAGGTTAATGCTACTTTGATTGTTGTAGAAAGAAAGCCACCTAGGCATTTTCTTCTTTCAACTTTCTTCTTTTTAGGGGCTTCAGGTGCCAGCTCTTGCTCCCTATGAGTGGGTGTTACAATAAACCCACAGCCAGCCTAATGGACAAAGAAATATTCATTTTCTTTGTTAAAAATACTTTGTTAATGACTCTTAATCTTTCTATGTCTCTGTATTGAAAAAATACCTTTCCGCTTCCTCTATCAGTGGAATGATGATGTAATCTCGTTATTTACCTTAAGAAAAAAGGCATTGGCTTTATGATATCATAGGGACAAGGATTTTCAGTTCAGAAACTCTTGTTCCTCAAAATATCAAGCTTGTAATATGTAGGTAATTGTAATTCTATCAATTTACATTTCCTATTTCTAAAGTTTAGTTGAATTGTGATTCATTTGTGCTAGGAAATACCGTATCATAAGGTTTTCACTCCTATTAATTTTCATGTCCTGTAATGTTTTATCTCATTTCGGTAAAAATGCACTTAAAGAAAACTAGACCTGCTGGCGGATATTCTAAATGATCAGTGATCTAAGCTGAATGTTTAGCTTTTACTAAGGTGTTTGGTCAGCCTGTCTGGCCTGTGCCTCAGTGTGGTCAGTAAAGTGTACTGCAAAATAGCAACAATTACACCTATTTACGGTGATGGTTCATCAGGGCCTCTTAATCATTCTGTTTCTTTTGCACCACCTCTTTTCCTTCCTCTTTTCAAAATCAAATACTGCAAATTCCCACCTAGCAACACTTGATTATCTTCAAAGATTTCTTTTGAACAATCTTAGTAGTTATACTTGAACTGCAGCTACTATTGAACACCATATGATGTGACATAGTTCATGAAGTTGAGGAAATGAATTTAAAAGAAGAACATTAAAAATAAATTGCAAGAATAACATTAAAACTCAATGTTCAAATTTCAGGAAAAAATGAACATTTCCTCTTAAGTATAAAAACCTGAACGAGTGGTGAGCTTGGTGGCGATAGGAACAAACAAAATTTCCTGTGTTTTTCAAATCCAATATTACTCTCATCTTGAACAAGTAAACTGGCCCATAAATCTGTCGACAAAACCTGTCACAGAATTTTCTTAACCAAATATATATATATATACGCGCACATTGAAATTCAAGGTTCAAAAAAATCCAAACCAAACAACGGAAAAAAAATAAAACGTATAAATATGATGAAAAAGTTTAAAAAATCTAGGTACGTAAGCAAATGAAAACATTCTACAACCAGAAGAATGATAAAGAGACCTTTGATGAATCCATTTAGATGCCAACAAAAACACATGCTGCAAGAAAAAACAACTAAAAATTTAAAAAAAAAAACTACATATTCCAAAGAAATAACATGTCCATAGCCTCATTGCATTGGTTAACTTAGATATATATCATGTATGAGATTTAATTAATATTATAATTCTATTTATTTTCCTTTTAAGCTTTGAGAGATAGAAAACAAAATATTGCTAATACTCTGAGATACGAATGAGCTAATCTGTTAAGAAAGCATTAAGATATACCATATTTCTGTATAAAGGAAGTCCAAAACTGTTCTGTCTAATAGATCCCAGAGGTTCTCAGTTGATATAATTGAACATTCAGTTTCAGAAAAGAAGTATGAATTAGAGTTGTGGAGAAAGTGGCTCACTATTGGCTAGTTGGCATGGTAAGTTGGCATTTCAGAATTGAAGAAAACTACTAATATATCAAATTTACAATCATCATAGCATGTTCAGTGTTGACCAAAAGTTGAAAGGCTAAACTGATTTTAAACCAAGATAGAAATCTAACAATTGAAACAACTTTTCAAGCTAAACTGAACATTAACAATTAATTAAAACAGAAAAAGAACCAATCAATTTTTTTCTAATTATTGCAAACATGGATCATTGTAAGATACCTTGTAACTTGCAACAAAATCAGCATTGGTCAAATCCCCTGCCTCCGAATTTTGTGAAAAATTTACAACTCCTAACTGGTGAAATTGTTCCTTCAAGATGTAACAAAATGTAGCTATTAAATATCAAAAATAATACAAAAATACCTTAAATGAAATTATTATTAAAACAATAAAAATCCTTCAAACTCAAATGAATTTATTGGAAATGTACAAAGTACAGTAAAGGTTAATATCTAAAAATGCACACTGTTTTAACATCAAAATAGAATACCTTCATAGGATGGCTGAAAGATCCCATGCTGATTTGCTTTTGAGCACCAGCATTGACAGAAAAACTGATCATGGCTATATCTGAAAGTGATTTTTTTGAAGGAACCACATATTTTGGAAATATAAAAGGCACACTTATAGAATAGCTGCCATTAAAAAAAGTCAAACACTGAAGCCAAGTGACCTTAACAGAAAGAGATGCCCCTGCCGTGACCTACAAATATAACAGTAAATAACTTTTCAATTTGTATTCTATATATATATCTAAAACTTTTTATTAAACATAAACATTCCTTGGTAAGTTTGGTAGTTCAAAATTGCTCCTTCAAAATACAGCTATAAATTATTATACAACAGTCTGTAGCCTTTCCAATGATCTTTGCAGGTAACCCTGAACCCCATACAGGCACTATGGATTCCCTAAACAGTTGATCTACCTGCTAGTTTCTAACAGTACCAAATAGAAAAGCACTTAAGGTGTTATTTACATTACCATGCAGTGAAAAAATGATAAAAACCTGTCATACTAACAAATGCTAAATATATTGCTGGTATAAATATTTTAAAAAAAACATTCAAGAGTAATTTTGGTAGTTCAAAATTGCTCCTTCAAAATGCAGCTATAAAGTTTTACACAACAGTCTGTAGCCTCTGTAATGATCTTTTCAATTAACACCCAACCCCATACACATGGTATGAATCCCCTAAGCAGTTGATCTACTTGCTAGTTTCTACCAAAACCAAATATAAAATCACTCAAGTTGTTATTTACATTAATGTACAATGAAAAAATAATAAGACATGTCATACTAACAACTTCTAAAATATAATGCTAATAGAATTTGCATAAACTGGGTCTGCCAAGCTCATTAATGTGTAACTGCCACAATTGTCATTCCAATAAAGGTCAACTAATTATTTAAGTACATGAAACAGTGGAAGCTCTGCATCCTTTTTTATACAGTTAAATCAGAACGCAATAAGGACTGTAGGTAGTCATGCTTCCTTTCTGAAACATTAAGTAGAAGTAAAAGACATTAACTATCCCAAAATTTGAAACCATTAAATAAAATTAATTTAGAAGATATAAAAATTAATGCAATAACACTCGGAAGCACAGCATCAACAAATCAATGGTAAAGGTATTGGTCTCTCTCCATAAAGGCCTGTGTTCAAATACCACTTGTAGCTGTTGCTCTGTTGGATGTACGGAGGTTCTACACTCAGCTTTATAAGCATGTATACAAGACCCCAGAAAGGAAAGGGAAGACCATATACGTGATTTGGATTGCACACTAGGGCAAGTAAAATAATTATAACTGTGGTGGAATGTACCGGTGCCATGTTTTTGTGCCAACCCTCAAATAAATAAATATCTTGGAAACCAGGAAGATATAAAAACTGAATACACAGTTAAATAAACATTACTTCGCAATAAAAACACATCAGAAATGGAATATCAGACAAGGATACAGTTCTCTCATAAACAAAGCACAATGTAAAAGTGGAAGTGAAAAAGCAGCAAGTGATGTGTCTTTGAAAAAATAACAAAACGAACTGTTTCACTTAAGTTAAATCTTGAGATGCCATATAAACATGAAAACATGTCTTGTAGCATAAACATTAAAGCAAGATTAGCCACAAACAAAGCTGAGAGAAAGAAATACCTTGGGAATTCTCAAGGAAATAAGATATGGACTATAAACTTCATAATCTTCAAGTTTTCCCTTGTGTCCATGCTGAGATGCATCATCAATGGGAATGGGCTGGGCCACTAACATCTTACCATCCATTTCTATCTCGACAGATGAAAGCGTTCCCTGCAAACATGATAAACCAGTTTCTTCAACCCAAAAGAAAAAAAAAATTGCTTCCACAAATTAATATTCAAAAAATATATTCAATCATGTACAAAGATATTTTCAAGTAGCAGCTTCATTAATTAAAGCCAGTAAGTAGCCAAGTTTGGCTCGTATTCATCGATACAGAATTGTCACCCTTATCTAATCAGCAAATAGTATGACAAAAGTGAAATTTATTATTTTAAAAAATCTATTCTAGTAATGGTTACAACTATCAAAATACTTTTAAACAAGGTTAGGATATACTTGACCTTTCAAAAACGATCAGACCAAAATTTATGTGTTCCATTCCAACCTATTTTTGCTTTACAAGAAAGTAAAAAGAGGATTAAAGATGAGAAGCCAGTAATAATGTATCCTTGTTTTATTGAGTAAAAAGGCAAATGCAAGAGTAAGTTGGTTAGGAGGACCGATAATGTTTAAGGTGAGATCCAAAGCTCCAATAAATGTATAAGCATTGATACTTCTTGTGGTTTGATGATGACCTGAATGAAGAGGATTCCCCTTGGTCATTTCTTTGATTCTCTTGCTTCCCTCCTACTTGCTTCTCTATGTTTGCAGTATTCCCTTCACTTTTGTATGTTTTGTAGTTGTTGAGGCCTCGAGCCATTCCATTTACTTTATCCATTTTAATTTTTGCTACAGCAACTGACTTTACAACTTACAAGCCAAGTGATTTTATCAGAAACCATTAAGCAGAAACAGATCACCGACTTTTCAAGGATGCTATCACCAAGCAGCAGGAGTTTCTAAATAGAATAACAGCAAGTCTATTTATCAACCCAACATCAAAGAAGTGTGGTAACTACGCGCCATTTCTTAAAGCACTGATTTTGCGCGAGTAGAAACTTTCTAAAGGTAAAACAGCAGCTGCGTTGCAAAATTAACTTTTAAAACTACTTTTAAACATCTACGAGCAAGGTATTACATCAAATTATTTAACACTACTTTGCTGGTATGTCGCATCCTTTCTAAGGAAAAAACTTAAAGGTATACAAATTTGACGTCCGCGCATAATCTTGAACTAACGATTTTTGGTTACTGGTATTGAACCTGTGTGTACGGGAAAGTGTTTCGAAAAATATGATTAATGAGGTCTAAAATAGTATATATGCAGAAAATACTGGAAACTGGAAATTTTTTATTACTGGAAAATAGCGTTTGCAGATACAATTGCCGGTTTTCAATGGCTTTTTAATAGATTCTACAAGTTTGCGACGGCCAGACGGAGTTGCAATAATAGTTAGGTTCACACAAATGTTTGTTTTCATGTTGTATCAGCTCTCACCAAACTGCGTCGAGACCGTTCACCAAGAGAAAGGTTCGCGAAACATCTTTTACTCAGTTCCTCACTCTGAATCTTTCCAAACAGGAATAAGTTAAAACTTTACTGTGCACATAGTTTACAATGACTCAAAGCTTACGTCTATAGATGATCTTGTTTCATGCCAACTGCCAAGTGCAAACCTATTATACTGTCTATTTTCCTACTGAAGAAGAAGCAACCTATTACAGTGAAAATGGTTAGAAAAAGTGCACATTGCAGAGATTGGAGTACGCTTTCGTACTAAGATTCGGGAGTTCCGTTGCCAACTTTACCATATACGTACCATAATTGAATTCGAACGGGAAAGGACAACAACTAAGATCGCTGGAAGCGCAGAATTGGCAACAATTCTTGCCTCAGATGAGGCAACATTTCAAGCGAGACCTAAACATAACGAAAAGCCAGGGGAACACGAAATTGGACATCAAAGCAAGAACAGAATTAGTGAAGTACCTGTTCGTGCATGGGCACGGTAAGAACGCAGTCGCAGGAGCGGCCATTTTTGATGCAGTGTAAGCGCCACGATCCGGACACGGTGACGAAGGCGACATTGACGTAGCACTGAACTTGCAAATGAACGTGATTCATGTGCAGAGGAATAAGCGCCGGCGGGATGCTTCCGCCATACATGTCCGGCTGGTAATCCGCCACGTCGGGATTGCCAACGATAGTGGCATCGGTAACCAGGGCGAACACCATGGGTGCACTGGGCCGTTCCTGCGATCCTAACTTCTTCTTCTTCTTCTTCTCCTCATCTTTCTCCACTTCTTCGTCACTGTACGGCATCTTCTGCGTCTGCGGTGCGAAATTACGGCGTTGCTTCGCGTTGGAACCGCGCTCCGCTACAAGGGCCAGGCCCTCCGACAGCGCATCCTCGAATTTCCGCATCGCCGATCGATCGCGAGATTCGGAGAAGGTCTGTATTTCTGTTACACTCGGCGAAGAGGAAGAAGAAGAAGAAGAAGAAATTATTCACGCACTGTTGAGGCCCTGGCTGTTGCTGCTGATGCTGATGGCCTGTCTGCAGAAAATGATACTAAATATGCCGCCATCATGGGCCGGTGGGCCGTTAAGCGGAACCTTGATGGCGTAATTACGAGGATTAACGATGATTGTCCGTTACTCTGTTGGTTACCGAAAACCAGATAGAGAAACGGACAGCGATTGGGATTCACGTGAAAAAGCACAACTACGCAAGTTGCAATACGTGCAGCCGCTGCCAACTTCTGATACACGCAGAAATTTTAGTCCTCCAGTAACTGAACACTATTGCTCTCGCTTTAAATGGAAAACGTTTTAAAACATCAAAATCACATCGTACCGTGTGGTTTACTATCCAGTGCCCCAGTACTTCCGCTGACAGAATTTGACTTCTTACGTGGTATAAAAATAACAACGATTATTCGAAAAGGAACGGAAGGGCGTAACCATCATTGTAAAAGCAATCACTTTGACCTCAAACATAAGCGGTTAAATATTGCAGTTTGAAAACATACAAGGAAATAAAATCGGTGCAACATTTTGATAAAAACCGCATGACAAGCAATGTTGTCATAGTTGGCATCGCTAGTTGAAATATTTTTTAGCAACTATGATAGATTTTTTGATTTTGAAGTAAGGGGTGTCAAACCTTTTTAAAAAATGAATTTTTATAAAAAAACTTGAAGCTTTTTGGGATGTCTTTTTCGATCTTCATCTTTACAAGTAATCTAAAAACTTTTCTTGGGGATAAGAAAAAGATATGGCCTTGATCTTATTTAGAAACACTCTCATGAGTTTTCACTTCTCACCAAAAGGTTTCTTGTAAAGAGAAGAAAAATATTCTTCTTCAAGAAACTAAATGCAATAATAAGAAATAAGAAAAGATTCCTTTCTTACTTATTTTTACTTAATGCTTGAACTAAACTTAAATAGAATATAGAAAATTTCAAACAGAACTTCTTTAATATGAGAACGAAAAAGAAGCAAGCAAAAGAAAAATAATTATAAAAATTTATTTTGTATATCATATTTAAAGAAAACTCTTCTCAAACTCTTGTCAATTTTTATCCAAGTATTTTTCTCTCACTTTTTTCTTTTACTAGTCATATTTTTTACCAAATATTTTTCTTTCATTAATTTACTATTCATGCCTCTCTTGTACAACCCAATATTTAGCATTATGTAAAATAGCAAGCCCAATTACTTTCCTCAAAAATGAGGGGTACATTTAGTAAAGTTCTTGTATGGTGATGTTTCTCTTGCAAATCTTATTTCTCTTTCTTTTATTTTTCTACAATTGAATTGATCTCTCTAGAATTCCTCTTTGGGAGGATTCTAAATTACTTTCAACTTCTTCATTCAATGTCAAAATTTCAACATTTTCAATCAATGCAAAAAATTTTGCTGATTCTTAGAATCTGGATTTACAAGCTAATGAGCAAAAATTTATGGCACCTTATTCTAGTGATGTTGACATAACTAAGACACCTAAGTTTATTCTCCCTAATGATGTATATGAGTCACTAGTAGCTAATCTTACATCACAATATGTGTTCATTCCAATTTTGGGTTACCTACCTCATAATCAAAGTTTCAATTCGCAATTAAATGATATGATATAAAAGCATCACATTCAAGTTAAGTCATTCAAGTTATCCCCCATTGTTGATCTAGGCAACATTTCAATGATGCATTGTGCCCTATATAGGGTCTTTTACACTTAAGCATGAAGTGCTAATCATCCATGAGTGGACTCTTGATTTTGATGTCTAATCTAAAGAATATTTTAAAGTTTCGTATTTTGTCAAGCTATTCAATATTCCATTGATTTTTCAAAGAGTTGAGCAAGAATTGTTAGTTTTCTCGATCCCACTAGGAATATAGAATCTATTTCTACACCAAGTGATTTCATAAATGTTTTTTTTTTATTAAAATCAATCTTCTTAGGAGTGTTGGAACCTGAAATAATTGAAACATAGGAACACCCAAAGATTATTAATATAAGTTTTTAACTTAGCGCTACCTAGTAGAATCAAACATGTGACCTAGGGTTACCAAGCTAAGACCTATACCACTAGGCTACCACCTCATTATTAAAATTAGTCTTCTTAATCGTAAAGAAGAATTGGTATTGCAAGCAAGTGTAAAGAATTACATTCAACCAATTACATTTTATAATCTTTCTAATTCTTGTAATTTTTATCTTTGCGAAGGACATTTATTTAATGTTTGTCCTTTTCTACTCAAGAAAACAGATGTTGAAGAAAAGAAAAAATGTGTTGAAGTTGAAAAAAGAAAAAACAATCTGAAGCTAAATAGATAAAAAATCAAGATAACATCAATGATAAGAATGCTCAAATGGAAATAAAGAAACTAGAGAAGATAGAAGCTTTTGTGAATATTTTTACTTTTACTCTAGGAAGTATTGATTAGTTTGGGTAAATACAATGTAAAGAAATTTTTTTCATAGCTAAAAATGTTACTATCTACTCAAAGATGAAATTTATTGTTAATAAGTTAACTTTAACAAATGCCAAAGAAACTCAATGTAAGATCAATCATAATAGATAGTAGATAGCAAAATTTACTATTGTACCTTGCCCTCCTAAAAAAGTTACTATTTTTACCAAAGCTTTTTGTTACTACATAGAATCCTTTAAATATTTTAAGTTAATAGGCATATATTAAAAACAATATAAATGTTGTTATTAATGGAACCATCTTCCTTACTAACAATTAATTTTTCTCTTTTTTCAAAGTATCTATTATAAGGTTGTCACTTAGAGGCTCAATGGTCATATTGCCAAGGCGACATCTTGGGAGGATGGTGGATGAGTGAAATCCTGACATCTTTTGAGTGGCTCTACCTAAGCTCAAACATAGGTCTTACAACTTCAGAAATAAGTACCTTACCATCACTCTAATTGGTGATTCCTAAAACTAAGTAGACATCCCTAAAATTGGAAAGTTATTCATTTTCATCTTGTTTTTAGAATTTTGTACTCAATGATTAAGCATGTGATATATATATTTTTTTTGCTTATTATTAATATTATTGGGATTTGGCACACTATGTACTCTCCTGTAAAATTTTCCTTTTAATTGTATTTGGATTATTTTATTATATAAAACTCTACTAACTTCTCTTCCTTTTGACCATCCTACTTCAATTCTATTTCTTATATCTTTATTAATTTCACCATCTCATTAGAGTAATGATCCTAGGTAACAGAATTGTTTATAGTGATTGATTTTTTAGCCTTCAATTGTAACTTCTATTTTACCTTTGTTTATGCCTTTATTGAAATTACATTCTATATATTCTATCTTACTTCAACAAATTTTTAAACCTTTTAATTTTAGATAGTATTCGCACTTTTTCATTTTACAAGCAATATTTTCTCAACCTATGTATACTAACATAATATCATCTACAAAGAGCATACAGTAAATAATTTTATCTTGTATTTCCTTTATTAATTTATTCATAACAATAGTACAAAAATATGAACTAAGTAAAATTCATTGATGTAGACCTAGAATGACTAGAAAATCAAATGTGGTTTCACAAGCTATTCTAATTCTAATAGTAACTTCTTGTTACACCACTTCCATAGGCCCTAGGCATTGCATTATGAATATGGTGTGTGTGTGTGTGTGTGGGTTATGGTAGATGAGTTAGTTATGATACCAATTTATGTATGTTATAATTCTTTGGCTCTTATGATATGATTACAATATCTTTACATGCTTAACTTACACAATTATAATGTGCAATGTGTTAGGTAGGTGATGTGGCTAGAAAGGATGTTGGATTAGGGTACAAGAGCAACTATTCAATATGTATTTATGCTTCATGTGTGATTTCAGTATTTATGCATTTGAACTATAGAGCTATGTTGTGTAATACTTATATGTGATGTTGGAATGTGGACACCTAGTATATTTAATGAGGATATTGTAGGTCTAAATCAATTTTAATTTGGAGTTCATATATGTTTGTTTGAACTTCATCAAAATTAGTTGGAGGGTGATGGGACGCGATATTGCATGGGCCACGATATCGCGTCTTTCCCCATGATATCGCGTACACGATATTGCGGTCCACCGCCAGTCCTATAAATAAGAGGTGGCTCTCCCTTGTTTCTCCATCTAGATCTAGACCTTAGCCAAAATCTTGCCATTTTTCCATTCCAGAGTTAGAATAATTTCCATGTGCCCGCAGTAGGAGTCCCAAAGTGAATGAATCGTTATTGAAGCAATTCTGTACCTAAGCACACAATTGTGTACGACAATAAAGACGAACTTTTGGATAAACCTTGCAGTGCATGGACTGAGCTAAATAGGACTTTAATTATTGTGAATGCTTAAATGCTTTATTAGTTAATTAAATCTCTCTCAACCCTCAACTCATAGTTAAGTGCATTCAGTACGACCGCTTAGAGCACATGCGTTACGCTTGGTAATCCCAGTAACGAATAGCGTTTGGTAATCCTAGCACCATTGCATTGGTTCAAGGTGTGAAACGGCAAGTGGGAATGGATACTGATGCTAGGGTAATTAAGGCTTAGTTAGTTAAAGTTAGTTACTTAGTCTCTTCACCCTTTCCCTCATTAGCATAGGCGATAAAA
>MNCI01038036.1:171772-287680 GCA_015680685.1 Gnetum montanum | reverse complement strand
AAACCCTTAGGGTTAATCAGAAGAAAATTTAAACAATGGTCAATAGCACACCCACAAGATAACAATGTCTTCTTCTTCTCATAAAAGCACTTCACCACCTAGGGATCACACAAGAGACAGTCGGTGGTCTAACACACGTAACCCAGATCCGCTAGTTCCTCAAGAGCATCAGGTAGTGTATACTCATCACGATGAGTATATACTTGATTTTACCTTTATCGTCCATCAGGATGAACAACTGCGTTGGCGAGACTTGCAAGGTAACATAGTGTTACCTCTAGATCGGGCAGTCCCTAACATGCTCCTTTGTGCTCTTGCATAGATAGACATGACGCAATTATATGCTGAATACGTTGCAAGTGGTTATGACACAAGGGATTACCATCCCACAATGGCGCAACATCAACAGGATGCACGGCAGGAGAGTTACCACACATTGTTGAAGGGCAAAGGACCCCACAATGCTTCGCTTGTCATAAGAGAAATTAAGGGTGGTGAACCTATCTCAATAGGTTCTCCACAAAATGATGTTCCCCCTCCTAACAATAGTGAGGAGGTGGGGTATCAGAACCTTCACTCCACGATTCACAACCTTGGTTCTGATTCCTACGAACGCCAAGTGTTCAATGAGGGAACACAAACACAAAATAAGGGCAAGCATTCTGATCGTCATCACAATCGGGGTTGTAGCCACCAAAGAGAAGGTAAGAAACATTGTCATGATGATGGTTCCCCTTCTTCTTCCCCTTCATCGCATCATTCACCCTCTCCTTCCACATCAGGACGCAGTCATAAAGAGCACAATCGTGAGGATAAGGGTAAGGGTAAGTAAGATGAGAACCCTCGACGAGAGAGTTGGAAGTGAGGACGAGGGCATTCTAGAGAGTCAAGGCATAGAAGGGAAAGTAGGGAACCACATAGGCATCATAGACATCATGAGAGAGATGATCATGACGAACCCCTACTAGTAACCCGGAGTATGTTAGACATTATAGAGGCTCTGAGAATACCTATAAGGCACCATAAAGATAGCCAGATTAAGAGAGTACACATGAACAATATCCCATAGTTTGAGAGAGAATACAATGTTGATCCGCAAAACCACTTACAGGCATTCCACGATGCCTGTGCCTTGGAGAATATTGAAAATGAGTGGTAGAATTTGAAGTTGTTCCCAAGGACACTCATAAAAGAAGTAGAGAGTTGGTACCGATCCTTAGAACTAGAATCCATTAGATGGTGGAGTACAATGCTAGAATTGTTTAACGATAAATATCAAATGTACTCCAGAGTGTCCAACTTGCTTAAGCAAGTCCAAGGATGGAAGTAGGGTAACCATGAACCCTTGGATGCTACCATGGGCTGATATTATGGATTGCTACATCATTGCCCGGGCCATGGTTATGCACAACGGGATCAACTACGTCATCTCATAGATGGGCTAAGACATGAAACTAGGAGAACCCTTGGGACATATGCCCAAGGGAGATTATTAGAACTTAGGTCCCATGAATTTCATAGATTGTTGGAGCAAGTAGCTAAGGAAGAAGTTGAGCTACGGAAAAGAGAAAGCGCGAAAGAATATAATCATGATCCTTCCCTTTGAAAGAAGGGAGTAAGATTCTGTGAGGAAGAGGATGAATCACCACTCGAGGAGTTGGTGAATAGAAAGACCTTTTTGCTTCAAAAGTTAACAATTGAAGTGTTAGCTAAGGTAGATCAAATGTGGGACTCCTTAGATAGTAGATTTGAAACTGTTTTGAAAATTGTAGAGGAGTCTAAGGAGCGAAGTAGTGACCATGATAAGAAAAAGAGGAGAGATTCAGATCATGCACGTAGCAAGGGTAAGGGAAAAATGACTATCACTGATGAGGTTGTGGTCTCTGATACGGACAATGATGGTGGATGTGAGATCTACCAATATGACCATCCTAAGGGATGTTGCCCAATAATCTCACATCTGCAAGAGTTCGGGGTGTATGCACTCAACCCAAGACTTAACAAACGACAAGCACCTCGAAGGTTGCCTTATCCCCAAGGTAACCCAAGGTAGTTCCACCAACCGTTAACATATTATCCAAGTGGAACTCCGCCACAATCTATCGGGCAACACTAGTAGTGGCAAAACCCATAGTCATGGGGGATGCCACCACCTAGGCAACAATACCCTTACCGACAACCGGACCCGTATGGCTATTACGTGCAGCAGTCGATTTCTCCAAGTGACTCTATGGGTCACGTAACCCCACAACATCACTACCAAGTTTGGGAATATTTTAGGAATCCTTCTCCTATGGGAGACACACCACATACATACCATCCTCTGAATCCATCCGCCACTCTTACGCCGATAGTTCCACTACCACTTGCTCCAACAATGCAAGGGGAACTCCCCACTCAACCGCATCAATGTAATGCTACGAGAGCTATAAACCTTCAACCTGCTACTGGTTCTGACAACCATACAAAGAGAAGACCTTTCTTCAGAACCAAAAGCCCAAACAAGCTCTCACAACCACAAGCGGTTGAGTCTATGATCGCTCCTCCATCTAGTAAGACTTCGAAGCTTCTTTCAAACCAACAACAGAGCTCAACGCACATGGTTATGTTAACACATATCATCATTGACTGGATAAAGGTGGGCCACCTTCCTAGGAAACTCTCTGACCCTGGGAGTCCCTTGATCTACCTCCAAGTTGCTAAGAATGGACCATGTAAGGCTCTTCTTAACTCAGGTTCCAGAGTCAACTTAATATCACGAGAGATGTATAAAGCCTGGAACCTGCCTCCGCTAAAGAAGAGCAATATTCAACTAGAGCTGGCTGACTAGTCCATCACTATTCCCTTGGGATTGGTGGAGGACATCATTACCACTATGTATGGTTGGTCATACCCAGCTAATTTCCTAGTGATGGAAGTCAATAGTAACAAAGGGAACTTTCCAATTATAATGGGGAGGGCATGGCTCAGCACCATTAACGCGTCCTTAGGAATCCACGATCTTTCCTTGAAAATATCTAAGGAAAACATTTATGGAAAGATCGAGAAGAAGAAAGTTCCATGCATCACATACAGTGATACAGAGGGTGATGACATGGAGGAATGCTCAGCATCTCCTACATGTAACCGGTGTGCTCAGGAAATTAACATACAAAGGTGCCTGTATGTAGCAACCACACAACAAAAGAACACCTAGTGGTTGATAGCTAATCAAGAGAGAAACCCACCAATATGCATGGAACTAACTGGGGGAACAACTTGTGACCACAACGAAAGCATAGATACATTCGAATATGAGCATCGCCAACTTTCAACCCTTAATCTAAAAACATCAATTGGAGGAAGTTGGACACTTCTAAAAAATTCAAATAAGCGCTCATTATTTTGGATCTCTCCCTTTAAATTCAATCATGGGGGAGATGGCCACCTATGCTAATCAATTGAGGCCCTCAGTTCTTTTAAGTTTTTGTTTTACATGTTTTTGTTTTTCACATTTTTGTTTTACAAATTTCTTTAACTTTTCTTGTTTTTTTTACAACATCGTTTATACTTTTTCTTTTATTTGTGTGTGTATGTGTGTATCTTATCCATTTTGTTAAGTTTGTCACCCAATAAGTGCTCTTAATAATGGTATGAACTGTTTTCTATTGGTTGCTAATGTTTGGTTTTTACCTTTATGTTACAATGTTGATACTAATATATGGTTCTTTTAATATAGTAGGTAATGAGTCCACATCATCCATGCATCAATAAATCTCTATGGTCTCTCTTGGCTTGGAACTGTACAGTCCCTTTGTTCAAAATAATAAGAACTATCAACGAATCGGTGATTGGGTATTTCTCAAACTAAGAAAGGACTCAAGAATTGAAAAGGGTGTGGCTTCAAGGGAACTTGATGCATTTGTGTTGGCCATTCTCGTAGGTGCTTGGATGTTTTCTTCTTGAGTTTTCTTACCATTCCGACGATTGTCATATTATCGGGAAGCTGAGTAAATAAATAAAAATAACAAGTCTTTGTATGGTGTGGTTCTCATGCAAAAAAAAAAAAAAAAAAAAAACTGTGAGAATTCAAAGCACACCCCTTAGACGAAATAATCATTTAGGCTACAAGAATTGGTTATGGAACTAAAATAAATATGTTCCCTCTAACTAAGGCCCCTCTCGCTTCCTATTCTCTCCTCCTTCATTTCATCAGAATGGTGGTGGCTCTTTGGTAAAGGCATTCTTGTTACTTCAAGTGGATGGATTAGCCAAATGCATTGATGTGAAGTCACTGGATGTGGTTTGTTTAAGGTCGGACTTGGAATGGGATATACTAAGTCACATTAATCATTAAATACACAAGGGGCTGACTTGTTTTTGAGATTCCATTCCATTCTCTTCTTTCCCCATTTACCACCTCATTGTCGGTTGTATCAGTAGTCCATATCTTGGTGGAGGCATTATTTTTCTTTTTGGTAAATTCTTGTGGTTAAGACTTTAACTTTTGTTTTCAAATGACATTCCCAGAGCCTATGGACTCTTTGAGTGTGGGATTGTTAGGGCATTAAGGGCATGATGCTGCTTTGGGGAGGACCCATTGACATTCCTATTTGGTGCATTCATTAATTTCTTTCCTTTAAACATTTCTGCAATCACCATTTATTTCGTTCATTTCCATCTTGACATCCATTTCATCAACGTTATAGTTGTCTCTTTTTCTTCATCCTTCTTATTCCTTTTCTTTTTGCATTCTCTCGCTACCGAAGGTTCGTGATTAGTCATGATGAGTGGTAAGGTACCCCTACACTCAACCATACGAATACGAGCATTACACGTGCGATACGGTCGAACTCCCCAGATGGACTAGTTGTGGCATCTAGACAGTTAGCCTTAGGTCGTAGTTCACTGTCTTCCCACCTGGACTAGCATTATTTTTTTCACGTATGATTTAGTCCAGAGTGAGGTGTATGATGTGGTTTCTAATCTAACGCTACTCCTGAAGGCAATGGAAAGTAATAATTACTAAGCTAGGAGAGAAAGGGTGAGAGAGAGAGTCTAAACTAGCCTAAGTGTGATGAGCATCCATTCCTTGATTATCTGTACACATCTTGGACTTTGTGCACAACTACCACTGGGATTACCAAGCGCAGATCCTAGGTACGCTACTGGGTTACCAAGTAGTCACACTTAAATGTTTGTAATCAAGTCATACTCATTTTGTGGTTTAACGTGAGTTTAAGGGTGATAAAGATTAACTAGAAAAGCAGTAAATAACAATTAAATAAATAAATAATTAACTAAGTGAATGCTGCAATGATGAAGTAATCTCGATCTTTATGGCTAGTCATGTGCGTGTCCAAGTATGTCACACTCGAATAAAGGATGTCGTACAATTACAATCATCACACTGTGGGCATACACTAGAAAATAATTCTAACTCTAAGAAGGGAAAACTACAAGAGTTTAGCTAAGGGAGTAAGAACTAGATGCATAGAACAAGGAAAGCTACCTCTTATTTATAGAAATTGAGGCAGGCTGTGATATCATGGCTAGGGCTGCGATATCGCAGCTACGATATCGTGGGTGTGATATCATGGGTGCGTTATCGTGGGTGCATTATCAATTGTCAGCAAATTCATGACTCATCATACCCCCACGACTGAATGAAAACTTGTTCTCGAGTTAAAGTGAGACCAAGCTACAGTGATTACATAGTGGATAGGTATGGGATTATTGACTGGCTAGAATGGATTCATGCTGCAGTGTGGAGTCAAAACAAAATTAAGACACAACACAAAAGAAAATCCTATGATTAAAAAATTGGATGGACTCATGTAGTTCCTAGTGACGGTGGCTCCTCCATGGGTGTCTTTCCTTTTTCTTGCACTCTAGGTCTTGGGATTTGATGGCGTTGAAGTATGGCCTGGAGTTTCTCCTCTTGTAAGGCCTTGAGTGCCTTGGCGCGCATGTAAGTTTGTGCTTGTGCCATAGAGGAATCCTAGTCAGCCGTCTCTTTTTCTTCTGCCACCCTTTTATTCTCTGTCAATAGTTTATTAAGTTGCTCGATTCTGAAAGTATACAGTTGGTTCTGAGAAACTTTTGGCCCTGTATTCGGAAGGTTTAATACTTCCAAAATGGCTTGAATAGAGAAGTCAACAGTCACACCACAATTGTTAACCGTGGTGGCTTCTTCTTTATTGTGCCAAAATTGGTACATTTCCCCTAAGTACCAGGAACTACTTTCAGAGAGGGTATGCCATAATGGGGATCCTTTGAGGTGATCCCTAATGGCCATCAGAGCAAATTTTGCGAAAGGTCCAGAGTTTAATTCCATGATCACTACAGTGAATATGGACCTTTCATGGATGGTCTGAACACAATCCTAGGTCAGCGTGAGATATCGTCCCTATTCAGATGTTGCTGCAGCTCCTCCTTTCACCTACCTTAAGTGTACAGTAGCAAGGTCTTCTTGATGAATACTAAATGATTGTTCCTCCTGCTCTGCATTTTGTTCGGCAGGAACTTGTCCTTCACCTCTTCTAGGTTGTTTGATCACACCTTGAGCAAGACCTTCCTGTTGTCCATGTTTCGAGGCCATCTGCAATCACACAGGACCAATCGTTAGTAAGGTTGTTACCAAAGTTAGGTTATACCTTATTGCTTACCTTAATAGATTTACTTTATTTCCATGTGATGTTAATTATTGGAAGAACCATGTCCCTGAAAGATTATAATGTTGAGTCCTTTTTGCTTAGGTGGTTTCCAAATTTAATTTTCTGGTATAGCTAAGGGGATGACATTGTTTTTGACACATTCTATTCTTAATTTTACAACTAATTACCCTTAAATATGTCCTTCGGGCGATGATGAATTTCAAAAAATTTATGTGCTATTTGGCATGTGCCCCTCCCCCACAACTAAGTTGAACACTTTGTGTTCAAGTAGGTTTAGATGGAATGAAAATAGGAGTATTAGCGAGTGAGTTATGAATATGAAAGCAAGGGATGTGCAATCACCAGTCGTAGAGAGAAATTTAAAAAACTTCCCCTATGTGAACAGTTGCAAACGATGTTGATTAGCATAGGGGGGTTACATATATATATTTGCATCGAAGTTAGGGCACTTAGAGAATGTGCCAAATTTTTTAAATATTTATTTGAAATTAAATGATGTAAACTAAGGACATTAGAATGATTGTTAAAGGGTTCCAAGGTAATTAGATTGTTTGGAAGGCACGAATAATGATTTGTGGGTTTTATCAAGAAGGACCTTGGGTGGTAAAGAAAAAGGTCATGTAAGGGTACATAGGAACGTGATTATTTAGAGGGATCGTAGTAGGGAAAGAAAATTATTTGAAAATATTCTGAGGATAAGAAATGGTGTGTCTGAGCTATGTCATAAGTGAGAATTACAAAAAATTACACAAGTGGATCCTCCCCAAAGTAGGTTTCAACCTATAATGCCCTTGTGTAACCACACTTAAATAAATATGTTCCCTCTAACTAACACCCCTCTTGCTTCCTATTTTCTCCTCCTTCATTTCGTTGGAATGGTGGTGGCTCTTTGGTGAAGGCATTCTTGTTACTTAAAGTGGATGGATTGGTTGAATGCATTGATGCGAAGTCACCAGATGTGGTTTGTTTAAGGCCAGACTTGGAATGGGATCTACTAAGTCACATTAATCATTAAATACACAAGGGGCTATACACCACCTTGTTCTTGAGATTCCATTCCATTCTCTTCTTTCCATCCTTCTTTCCCCATTTACCACCTCATTGCCAGTTGTATCAATAGTCCATATCTTGGTGGAGGCATTGTTTTTATTTTTGGTAAATTCTTGTGGTTAAGAATTTAACTCTTGTTTCCAAATGACATTCCCAAAGCTTACAGACTCTTTGAGTGTGGGATTGTCAGGGCATTAAGGGCATGAGCCTGCTTTGGGGAGGACCCACTGACATTCCTATTTGGTGCATCCGTTAATTTCTTTCCTTTAAAAATTACTGTAATCACCATTTATTTCATTCATTTCCATCTTGACATCCATTTCATCGATGTTACAGTTGTCTCTTTTTCTTCATCCTTCTTATTCCTTCTCTTTTTCCATTCTCTTGCTACCAGAGGTTCGCGATTAGTCATGGGGATCCTGGTCCAATTTTTTCGATTTTCTCCTAACCCCTAAACCTTGGGTAGTCATTATTAGTATATCTCCAGAGATCGCATCAGCCATACCAAAACTTAGCTAATGGAACTTACATTGAAGTTAAGGTATCAATTACATTATGATTCATTTACCCTTGCTAATATAAGACTGTGTTGTATGTGCAGATGGCAATCATACAACAACGGATTGGACCTAGAGGGAACACTTGGAATGGATCGGTGCTGAAGCAGTTATGCAAGGAACAAGATTGATGGCATGCTTACAAATGGATAACAAAAGGTGCAATCTTGGCGTTGGCAGCAGTAGACTTCTTCTCTCTTCTCTCTTCTCTTTCAATTGCCAAATAAGGCCTGATGTCAAATGTATAAAGTGTTCACTCTTGTTGTCATGAACACCAGTTTTTTCATGTTCTATAATGATGATCTGTTCACATGTCATCCCAGTCACCATTAGTTCCATTCAAGTCAATAATCCCATACCTTCCCAATATTTTGTAAGAAACTCAAGGATGAGTTTTTATTCAGTCATGGGGGTATGATGGGATGCGATATCACATGGGCCGCGATATCATGGTCCACCACCAGTTCTATAAATAAGAGGTGTCTCTCCCTTGTTTCTTCATCTAGATCTAGACCTTAGCCAGACTCTTGCCATTTTTCCATTCTAGAGTTAGAATAATTTCCATGTGCCCGCAGTAGGAGTCCCAAAGTGAATGGATCTTTATTCGAGCAATTCTGTACCTGAGCACATGATTGTGTATGGTAATAAAGATGAAATTTTGAATAAACCTTGCAGTGCATGGACTAAGCTAAATAGGATTTTAATTATTGTGAATGTTTAAATGATTTATTAGTTAATTAAATCTCTCTCAACCCTTAACTCCAAGTTAAGTGCATTCAGTACGACCACTTCGAGCATGTCCATTACGTTTGGTAATCCCAGTAACGAATAGCGTTTGGTAATCCCAGCAGCGTTGCATTGGTTCAGGGTGTGAAACAGCAAGTGGGAACGGATACTGATGCTAGGGTAATTAAGGCTTAGTTAGTTAAAGTTAGTTAGTCTCTTCACCCTTTCCTCTCTTAGCATAGGCAATAAAACATAAAAGATATAAAAATCACATGCCTTGAGCTTACTTACCCATACAACTGTGACAAATACACGTAAGCTTGGGAGGACAATGATTGATTAACCTTAGGTGTTCCATAAGGCATGTAGGCACTGAGTCTGTAGAGTTCGACCAGATCGTGGGTGTAATGCTCGTATTCATATGGTTGAGTGTAGGGGTACCTCACCACTCATCAAAGGGGAAAATAGAAATTAAGCTTATGAAAATTTTTAGTTAAAACAAATAAAAGTAAAATTTTTAGCTTATGTAAAGTCACTTATCATGTACAAATGATAAAAAGTTAATCAAGTATGTAAAGAAGAAAAGAAACATATGTTAAACATAAGAAAAAAAAAACATAAAGTATATGAACCACCCTTCTTCCACCATCTTTGCTATGCATTATGTGTATTCTTTTCTATGCATTTGCTTTTTCTTCAAATAGAAACTAAAATTGATTCTAAACCATGTTTCCCTAGTTTCTTTCATTTTTAATATTTCTTTTGAATTTTTGGCTTTGGAAATGAATTTTTTCTTACTTTGAGTATGGATTTGGAATCACTTCAATTGTGCATATGTGGGGTACAAGACTTGTTTGATGTGAAATAACATCTTGCCAAATTTTTAGGGGTTTTATTCTTATTTTAAGTTTTTTGCTTTTGCAAATTTAATTAGTGGGTTGTCTTTACCTTTTCCTTGTATTTTTGTATTCAATTAGTGTATACAATCATGCTATGTGGGTGTGTAAGGCAAATAGGTTAAAAATTTAGTTTTGGATGTATAGTTTTATGGGTTGCCAAATTTGTAGTTATGTTTGCAAATTATGCATGATCCGATATGTGATGAATTGAATGATTTTAGACTTATGGAAAATTGATTATGATGTTAGATGATTAATGCAACTTCATTATTATGTATTATGAGCAAGTTTTCTATTCAAGTAATTTTAGGAATTTTGATTATCTCTGATGGTAATTAAATATTATTATTTATTATTTTATTAATAAACTTTAAACATGTATAACTTTATCTCTAGAAGTTCGATCAAAGTTAAATTGGTATCATTGGGATTATCTTCTTATGTACTTTTTGATGAGCGAGGAGTATACACTACGCCCAACTATATGAATCACTAGCATTCACTCAATGATCTAGTCAAATTCTAAAGACTTTAGGTTTCTAAGTACATAGGTTCTAGGAGGTGAAACTAACCATTTTAATTGCTGTCTTCCTAGCTCCACTTATGAAGTGCAAGTGTATGGTTAAGTGTAACTAAGGCATATGATTTTTATCATTTTCTATTTTATGTTTAAGTCATCTAAGAATAATAATAAAGTAATTTAATGTTTAACTAATCTAATAACTAGGTAATATCTAACTAATCCTAACATAAGCATCTGTTCCCACTTGCTATACACATACTGAACACATATAGCACTACTAGGTTACCAAATGTTAAGCATTATTGGGATTACCAAGCATTAAATGTATGCTGGAAGTGGTCATACTTAAGTTTGCTATTGAACTCTATTAATTAATTAATTACTTAAAAAAATTAAAGTAAATTGGTTGAATATGAAATGCATAAGTAAATAATTAATCTAGTCCAAGTGCTATAGGGTTTATCAGAAAAGCTTATCTTTATTGTAGTTCACATTGAAGTGCTCAAGTACAATAGTGCTTGAATAAAGATCCATACACTCTTTGACTCCTATTGTAGGCACTTAGAAAATATTCTAATTTCTAAGAGGAAAAGCTACAAGCACTTCACTACAACTATGAAAGGAATGCTATAAATGTGGTGGGTAGGTGCACATTTAGAGGCAAAGACAAGGTACCCTATTAATAGGTACACATCAACGAGTGAAACCTTGTGTCAACAAGATCACATTGATGGTGTTTCATCAATATCCCATCAACATGGCTCAACAATGCAACTCATCATAACCCCACAATTGCATAAAAACTCATACTCAAGTTCTTTACAAAATTTCAAAATGTATGGGATTATTGACTAACTATAGACAAAAAAAAAAAAACACACACACACATACACACAAAAAAAACTAAGTGCCCAAGTATACAATTTACAATCATTATGAAATTCTAGTGTTCAGGATAATAAAATTGAACACCAGGACAAAAACTAACAAACAAAACTCCTCTAACAGCTTGAAGACAATGAAGAAGTTCAAAAAGTCCTAGGTGGTGGAGGCTCCTGAGGTTTCAAAAGACCTTCTCTTACTTTGGGCACATGCAGTGGTTGAGGTAGTCGTTGTGGTTGTCCCACAATAGCTACAAATTCTAGTAGAAAATGAAAGATGTCCAACAATATCTTCATCTTCTCCTCCTTGCTCTAAGGATCATTCATGGTCCATGCTACATCACCAATGTGGGCTAGAATGGAAATATCCCACGAACAAGGCATTATAGGGAATAGCTCCTTCACATTAACGAACTAGGTGATGAAATATTTGTGTTTGATGTCAAATGCCTTGAGTGCATTCTTTAGCTCATAGTAATCATTCATCCTTTTGGTCAAGTTCTTAGTAGTTGATCTTTGATTAGTGAACTTTGCCTTGAGAACCTTGAGTTTTGCATTTACAATCTCAAGCTTTTGCTTGATCTCTTTATGATGTTTGAACTCTACCCCGTACAACAAGTATGAGCTAGCCACTTGTTTATCCAATTTGAACCATGGCCCTTTAGTAGTCAGCATCACCAAGTTTGCATAGTGGAGGTCCTCTTCTTAAGGACACTTGAGGGCACTTGAGGTTTCTTTTGGCCAAAGTGCCTACCAAACTTGAGGGCCTCATTCTTCTAGGAAGCTATCTCCATTGTAGAATTATGGTAAAGGTCATGTACTTCCTTCATGGAGAGGTTCCTATTTTCTACTACTAATATCCTTAATTCTACATTACCCTAGCTAGTTACTACTGCTGTTGATGGATAAAATTGGACATTTTCTGCTTCTGTGTATCAACATTCCACAGGTGATGGTTTTCTATAGTTAGGATCTCATTCTCATAATGTGTTTGGACCAAGTCCTTCTAGATGTTGTATGTCATGGCATTACTTAAGGATTGGTCAAAGGCTACCAACTCCTTGGCATACTTGACCTTTTTAAGTTTTTCTTGAAGTTGTTGAAAAGCTTCATCTCGTGTGATTGCTTGGTTGAGAAGCACGAGATTAGTGAGGTAGGATTTTAATTTGGCAACTTGTACAGCCAAGCATTAATTCTTATTTTGGGTTATTTTAAGTTGCTCTTTCAAGATGATGCATTTGTCCCTTGCCTTGAGTAGCTCTAACTGGGTTGCAATGATGGTATTTGGAAGGTTAAAGACATCTAGAATCGGTTGTTAGTTTTCACCAGTCAGTCCAGCAATTCCTCATGATGGATTATGGTCAATCAGCCACTAAGAGTTCTTACAGACATCTACATATCTCTTAGTGTAAAAAAATCTAGTATAGATGCTACACATGCATTAAGTGCTTCAATCACTTTGTTAGCAACCACCTCAACTACCGTCTCCTACCCATGGTGTTGCATTACCAAGATAGTTTCTCCCTCACCCTTCTCCAAATGCACCGAAAAGGTACCAGCATTCCTAGAGATATCTAGGAATTGTTGTTGTTGTGAGAGAGATATCGTTACCTCTTGAATGCTAGGATTTAACCTTGTGAGTACTTACATTCTTTAGGCTAAGAAAATTAGTGCACCACCTTCCATTTGACTTAAGTTTTGAGCCACTTCATTGAGGTGGCTCATTGCTGGTTAGTACATAGATGAATCACCACCATTCATTCCTGCTTGTTGCTGCTACTATTTTAGAAGCTACTCTAGGAGTTCATGCATGTGCTCAAGGGTAGCATGAGACTCCAACATTGTCTCATGAATGGGTGGTGAAGGTGGTGGTTGCTACTTTTCTTCTTGAATGACTTTGGCAAGCACTTTATCCTTCATCATTTCTACTTAAGAGATAGTTGGAGCACATCAAGTCATTTGTGTAGTAGGTTATGCCTCCCCTCTTACATAGTTTTTTTGATGAGGCATAGAAAGAGAAGTGCCTTCCTTCCATGTTTGTTCTTCTTCAAGCACTTCTCTATCTCAAGATAGATCAACTGTGGAAGGTTGACTAGGAATCTATTGCTTAGAGCAACACATGCACAGGTGGAGAAGGCTATGATCTTGCTTGGCCTCATTGTCGAATTGAGGTGAAAGGTCACAATCTTAAAGTATGCACGTTCTTCCATGGTGAGTGCACCAAACTCCTTACAATCTACTTCATAACATCACTACGTCCATTCTTTCTTAACATTAGGATCTGCTTGCATTGGGATTTTTGCAAGATTAGCCCTAGTTTATGGTAACTCAAAGGCCTCAAAAATTTCTTTCACCAAGTAGGACATAGAGATGTCCTTAATTTTAATTATTGAATTGACTTGTCGATTATTCTAGAAAAGTTATGTCTCTTCCATGTTCTAGTGCCCACTAGAAGTGATTGTGGGCCACACAGGAGAGTTCTATAATTGTGCTTTAACTTCTAAAGGAGTACACTCCATGAAAGGTCCAAAGTTTGACTCTTGGAGCATAGATTTTTGGACCTCATTAGATGCAATCTGTTTGAGGTAGGCCTTTGTCAAGGTGATCTCAAGGTTCAGTCTTGGTTTTGGTCCCTTATCTTGATGAGATTGTTTAGTTGTAGTTGCTTCAAGAATTTGTTAGATATATTCCACTTTGGGCTCCTCCTAAAGAGGTCCCATTGCATGGGTTTCAATTGCTTACTCAAGGGCATGTTCTTGGCCCCTTCTAGTTCATGGTCATTTGTCCCTTATTTGGGATAGTCCTCCCTCTTGCACATGCTTTTCCTTTGGTGTCATTTGTGATCACAACATAACCAAGGATTAGCATATCATGTGTAACTTCTAACATTTAAGTACCTCATCTTGTTGGATAGTTACACTTAAGCTAGGTTTTGACCATGGTAGATTGATTATTTTATTATTATTTTAATGTTATTTCATTTATAATGCCATGAGAGTTATTAGAAGGATTTAACTTTCATAAATTGATGTTTTAATATTAGTTTCTTAGTTAAACCTTTATGGGAGTTAGAAAAATTTCAAAAAATTTTCCATTAAAAACCTAAGGTTTGTGGCCCCTATTACAAAGAGCTTACCTTTAGTAGCTACAAGACTAAAAAATGGAGTGAATTGGATAAACGATTTGGAAGTTATGGCTCTCAGTAGGTTTTGGGCTCTAAAAAATTCAAAAACTTTCCCCTCATTTGTGCTCAAATGTGAAAATTGCTAAGGAGTACTATGTATATATAGACTTTTTACCTTGCATCGATGGGGTCCTATTGATGGAGCACATATAGAAAATTTTTCACTTTTCAAATTTCAAAAAATAGAGATAGTCTAGGCATGATATTAGGATCTTTGGAGAGCCAAAAAAGTCATGAACAGAATGAAATACTTGAAGAGGGCTTATATATGCACAAAATTGGAGTTTTGATTGGGAGAATGAGATTTTATGAAGAAAAATGCCATTAAGGAGCACACAGTTGGATGCAACCAATGGGGAATGAGGAATAATTTAATTATAGAAATGCCTAAGGATAAAGAACTTAACTAGCCCAACCAAGGGATATGCAAGTGAGTCCTTTCCATAGCAGGCTTATGCCCTTTTTGCCCTTACATATCCTGAAACCAAGGAGTCTGTGGGCCCCACGATTGATTAATGGTTATGCAAAGTTAAGGATCTAATCTGAAAGAATCTACCTAAGAATTTCAACATATCAAGCTAAGAAATTAAACAAGACATGGAAACTAGCTGTGAGATGAATTATGAATAACATTAATGAATAGGAAAGAAGAGTAAAATGGAGTTTTGTCACATGGTCACATGAAGTCCCTTGTGGGTTTCGTGGTTAAATGACCTGATAAAGTTCATCCTCAGTCCAGATCAAAACCAACCACTTTCAATAACTTTGCATCAATGCTCTAAGACTAGTTCATCTTCTCAAGACACAAGAATGCTCCCATAGATCAATCACCATTCCTTATTGAGAAAAAAAGAGAAGTAAGAAGTGAGAAAGGGCCTTAGTTAGAGGGGACCTTTAGGCATGGGTAACATGTCTTTCTAGTCCCATAACCAGTGCTTGTAGTCCACTATTTTATTTAAGCAATGTGCTTTGAATTCCCATCATTTTTTTTGAATTATGTGTTTTTATGGATTTTTGGATGGATGCCACACCATCCAAAGACTTTGACTTTCAGTTATTGGTTGATAGTGGAATGGTAAGAAACCCATGAAAACACTCATGCACTTAAGAGTATGGAAAAGTACAAAGAGCATTAAGTCCCCTTGAAGTTATACCCTTATCAATCCATTTAATCTTTCTCAAGTTTGAAAACTACCAAGGTCACAAGTTCATTAAAGTTTCATTAATGGAAAGGACCTCATATTTTCAAAACTAGGAATACCAGAGATTATTGTGGATGGATAGATGACATGGAATCATTACCTATTTCATGAAAATGAAACTTGTCTTAGTTATCAATATAAAAATTCAAAAAGAGAAACTAGACATTAGCAATCAAAATCATTAAATACAAACCACCATTAGCAAATAACTATAACATCATTATGTCTTGTTTGGTAATACAAGAAAACAAAACAAAGCAATTTATTAGAAAACACAAGAAAAACTCAAACCAAAATAAAGTAAAATATAAAAGAAATTAGAAAATATGTAAGAAAGACAAAACATACTTATGATGTTGTATAAAAAAAATGGTAAAAACAATAAAGTGTAAAAATAAAAAGGTTTAAAACAAAGAAAGTGTAAAACAAAAAAAGTGAAAAAGCACTTACTAATTCTTGGTTCAAGATGGGGAATCTACCCCATGACTAAGTTCATGATTAGGACAAGAACTACTAAGTGGGTTATATGCTTCCATGCATTATTTGAAAAGTTTGGCATTCTCATTTGTGAGCCACTAGGTGTTCTTTGGTTTAGTGGTTATTGTGTAAACCCAGTTTCATACACACTCTTGTTCCTTATGTTTTTTGTGGATTGGTGTAGGAATTAAGTGAACATTTTGATCTTTTAGCTCATAGTTGCACCCTTTGTTATTACTAGTAATGCATGGAATGTTCCATCTCTCCTCAATGATAGGTTTATCTTTTATGTTTTGTGTTGGAGTGGTGATAGTTGTTTTCTCTTGTGTAGGATTGGGTGACATTACTTCTACAAGGAAGGATGTTTTACCAGATTGATCTTGTGCTTGTTTTTATGAGCTAGTAGATTTATGTGTCCTATTCGTATGAGTGGGAATCTTCCTAAAGAAGGAATGTTTCTTAGATTTCTATGAAGATCTACTAACATGGTTATTGCTATGTATGCTCATAGCATAGGTGGCATTCTTTTGTTGATGTTGTGGTGCCAAACCTTCCTATGTTTTTGGTGGTGACCTATGGTGGAGGGAAGTATGAGA
This sequence comes from Gnetum montanum, assembly GCA_015680685.1. Classification (NCBI taxonomy): domain Eukaryota; kingdom Viridiplantae; phylum Streptophyta; class Gnetopsida; order Gnetales; family Gnetaceae; genus Gnetum; species Gnetum montanum. The sequence goes on along the minus strand of MNCI01038036.1, from coordinate 270,929 downwards.
ATATTGAGGATATGATAGAGGATGAAAGGTGTGAGGTGGTGACCCTATAGAAGATGTTACAGCTTGATGATATTCAGGAGAGTGATAGTAGTGAATTGAGGTAGAGGAAGTAGAACTAGTTGGGAAAATAGGTTCCTAACTGTAATATCCATATGGGTTTGGCTAGTAGTAAGGGTAGTTCTAGGTTGATGTTGCCTCCCCCATGACTGTGGATTTTTTCATTGCATTTGATAGTAGTTTTGAGGCTCATAAGAAGTCCCATTATTGTATGGTTAGTTGTAGGATTGTTATTCTGAAAAAGGCAATTTTCTAGGCATTTGATTTTGTATGAACTTGGGATTCAAAGCAAAAGCCCAGTACTCATGTAGATGTAACATGATTGGGAAATAGCCCTTTGGATGATGATATAGGCAATTTTCACATCTATCATCCTCTTCTATGGTTTAGTTTATAGCCTCTTCTTCTACAACCATTTTTCCTTTTTGCCAACAAGTGTTCCTACCTATTTCTTAGTTCTTTTTCCTTCTCTTATTTTGATCACTTAATTCATTTTGTGTTACTCTCTCCTGTATGGTTTTTACGTAAGTTGTAACTTTGTCATTCATAAACTCTTGCATCTTATCTAGCCTTGCTTGAAGCTCATCGATAAACTTTTTTATTAGCAAGGTTTGTTGTGAGATCACCTCATCGAGAGCTGCTTCCTTTTCCTCATCATAGATATGGATCCTCTTCTTTTGAATATTTGGGTCCCAGTTGTATTTCTCTACATTCACTCGTTTACATAGCTCTTCTTCTTCTTTTTCCACCTACTCAATTAGCCTTTGTATTTGATGGGCTTTCAGTTTGTATAACTAACCTTGGGCATAAATCCCAAGGATCTCCCTCATTTGATTACAAAGCCCATCTATGATGTGGAAAATTTTCTCTTTTTAAGAGAAATCATGATTGGGATATCTATGTAGTAGTGAATAGTGTCTATCTAAGGCCACATTTACAGATTCATGTTTTTCTTACTTTCACCCTTGGATTTGTTTTCTTAGGTTGGACACTCTTGCATAGGTTTGGAATTTTTCATTGAAAAGCTTAAGCATTGTGGACCATCAATGATTAAATTTGGCTCTAATGATATATACCATCTTTTAGCTTTGTCTATAAGTGTTTTGGGAAAGATCTTAAGCTTTCGCCACTTACATTCGATATTTTGCAAGGTGCAAGCATCATGGAAGGCTTGTAAGTGATGTTGTGGATTAGAATTATAGCCTTCCCTAAAGTTAGGAATGTTGTCCATATCAAGCCATTTTATGTGGTTGTCCCTTTGATGCCTTTGGGGTATTCTAACTACCTCCTAGATTTTTATCATGCTCCTAGTCACTAGCAAGGGTTCATTTTCATTAGACACACGATTGTGATAATCACTATTTCTATTTTTCTAATAGTGATGGCATTACCTATGCTCATTTTAATGCTTTTTAAATCTTACTTTTGATTTCTACTGCTAGCTCCATTTTGACCCCTTAGTATATCATTATTTCTATATCTATGTTCATCTTTGTTAGAACTAGACATTAAGGAGGAAGAGGAAGATGGTAAACTAGGAGAATTACCATGGCTCCTATAGTTTTCCTAATGGTCCCTTGATATATCCTTTCTAAATTCAGAGGAGGTCGTAGACCTTGAGGTCCTTGTTCTAAAACTAGTTCCATCTCCTCTAAGATTTTCTGCACCAGTTGAACATAGTCCTTACATGTAGTAAGGGTGGAAATGAGCATATGAACCTATCATTTCTCCTATGAGTGTTCTCATCATATGATGCATTATTGGTCTTTTATGTAGGAGACATCCTTTTAATTAATACTGAGTGTGACTTAATGAATATTTGCAAAAAGATAAATTGTTAATACTTTTATAGTGATCGTTTAATGATTTCCACTAAGTCCTAGATAGTGCACACTAAAGTCCCTCACAACAACACCAATGATGAGAGGCGAGTATACCCTACACCCAACCATATGAATCAGTAGCGTTCACTCAGCGATCTGGTCAAATTCTCAAGACTTTAGGTTTCTAAGTACACTAGTTCTAGGAGGTGAAACTAATCATTGTAATTGTTGTCTTCCTAGCTCCACTTGTGAAGTGTAAGTGTATGGTTAAGTGTGACTGAGGCATATGATTTTTATCATTTTCTATTTTATGATTAAGATGCCTAAGAATAAAGAATAAAGTAATTTAATATTTAACTAATCTAATAACTAGCTAATATCTAACTAATCCTAACATAAGCATCCATTCCCACATAGTACACATCTTGAACACGTATAGCACTACTAGATTATTGAATGTTAAGCATTACTAGGATTACTAAGTGTTAAAAGTATGCTTGAAGTGGTTGTACTTATGCTCACTATTTAATTGCTATTAATTAATTAATTACTTAAAAACATTAAAGTATATTTATTAAATATGAAATGTATAAGAAACAATTAATCTAGTCCAAGTGCTACAAGGTTTATTAGAAAAGCTCATTATTACTGTCCACACTGAAGTGCTCAAGTACAATAGTGCTTGAATAAAGATTCGTACACTCTTTGACTTCTACTGTGGGCACTCAGAAAATATTCTAACTTCTGAGAGGAAAAACTACAAGCATTATGCTACAACTATGAAAGGAATTCCATAAATGTGGTGGGTAGGTGCACATTTATAGGTAAAGACAGGGTGCCGCATTGATGGGTACATGTCAACAAGTCAAATCCTACGTCGATGAGATCATGTTGACGTTATCTTGTCGATGTAACCCAATGATGTGACTCATCGCTTTTTAATTATGAAATTTATTTAATCTTTTAGCATCTATGTTTTAGCTGTCAATTTTAAGAAATTATATTTAGTCCATTATAAGGACCATCATTTGGAGTGATAGTAAGATGCTTGTTTCTCAAGTCAAAAACTTAAGTTTGAGCCTAGGTGCAACCACTTTAAGATGTTAGGCTTTTTCTCATCTATTGACCCTCCCAAGAAACTACTTGATGGGATTAAAATTATAACCCTGGATGATGATTCTTTTTATGTTTAGTCTAGTATGTAAGGACCATCACTTGGAGTGATGGTAAGGTGGTTGTTTCTCAAGCCATAAGACTTGGATTTGAGCCTAGGTATAGCCACTTGAAATAGATTTTGCTTTTGCTCATCCATTGTTCTCCTAGGATCTTACCTTAGAGGGATGAACATTGAGCCTCTAGATGATGATCTTTATATTTAATCCATTATGTATACTAGTGGTAAGAAATTTTGCTAGGCCATGTTGTGGTATTGTCTTTGTGAGATGTGTGTGTAACTACTAAACTTGGATATAGGTGATCATGTCATATTTTGGCCTTGGATGCATTGTGATTGTGACATGTGATGGTGTAAGATAGTTTGAATTGGTACATGTTTTTGTGATGACACTTATAGTGATTGCTGCCAGGTGGTGCTAGCATAAGGATGTGGACTATTTAGTGATGAGGCATCCTGTAGGTAGTCATGAATTGACCCCAACTACAATGCATCAATGAAAACCTATCTTAGGCTTTATCCTAGAAGTGGTAGAGTGTAGGTATATTTATCCTTATGACTTGCATGTGGCATAGATGTGTACATCCCTATAGCTAGCCCTCTAGAAGGCTAGTGGTTATGGGTTGTGCGTTGATGAATCCTAGTACTAGTTGGGTAAATAAAAGACTAATGAAAGGCTTATAAGTAAATGATTAATTATGATTACTCATGATAATTTTACATATAGAAAAAATCTACTTATGATCTATATTGACTTGGAAAAATCATATGATAGAATTCCTAGAGATATTATTTGGTGCATCTTATGGAGGAAAAACATTCTTAATAAATATATTAAAGTGATTTAAGATATGTATTGAAAAGCTACCACTAAAATTACAATAGCTTATGGAATAACATATAATTTTCGAATCATAGTAGGTCTACATCAAGGATCTACACTTAGCCTCTACTTATTTTCCATTATTATTGTTGAATTAATAAAGGAAATACAAGATGAAGTCCCTTGGTGTATTTTATTTATACATGATGTTATGTTGGTGGATATAGCTTAAGAAAATATCGCTGCTAAAATAACACATGCTCTAAAATCAAAAGGCTTAAAAGTTAGCAAAAGTAAGACAAAATATGTAGAATGCAATTTTAATAACAACACAAACAATGGTAAAATAGAATTGACAATTCGAGAAAAACATAAAATAAAAAATCTCTTACTCCAAATAGTTTCACTCCTTAGTATCAATCCTTTGATTAGATGGTGAAATTGATAAAGATATCAAAAATAGAATTGAGAAAGGACGGTCAAAATGAAGATAGGATAGTCAAGTTCTATGAGATAAATAAATACCAATAAAATTAAAGGAGAAATTTTATAGAAAAATAATCAATATTTTTATCTTATATAGTGCTAATTGTTATAGAGTACAAAAGAGGCATGAACGACATATCAGGGTGGTAGAAATATGAATGCTTCAATGGATTTGAATGTTACTAGAAGAGATAAACTACATAATATAAACATTATAGAAAGACTTGAAGTAGCTTCTATTTTCGATAAATTACAAGAATGGTAACTTTGATGGTTTGAACATATGCAAATAAGATCAAATAACAAGGCCATAAATAAAGGTTGCTACATCACTTTCCTAGGAAATCCATCGAAAGGAAGACTAAAGAAGACATGGGAAAAAATGTTCAAACATGATTTAAAGAAACTAAAATAAGAAAAGGATCTATCTCTTCATAGAGGTGAATGGTGAAAAAGAGCTCATGTAGTTGACCTCATTATGTTGGGATAAGGCTAGGATGATGATGATAACATTACACATGCTACATAAAGTGTAGATATGCTAGTTGCCTTATAAGTTATATGGATATATGGTAATATGTTTTGTAATTAATCTAATAGCATGTTGAGTTATGTGATGTTTAATTATATAGTGTGATAAGTTGTATGATGTTTGATTATATGGTGTGAAAATGAAAGTGTAGATATGAATGAAGAAACACATGTGATTTTATGGTAGGCATGAGTTACAATGGGGATATTATTGATTATGAATGATATTGATTTAGTTAAGTAATTATCTCAGTATAGATTATGTTAATACTGTGTGTGATATTGTATGTGCATGTATTTCTTAGAGCACATGTGAGATTGATGGTTGATGCAGGTTACTTTATACTTCATTCCTCTCCTCGAGTGTAGCACTTGTTGGCTGTCTAGTAGGGGAAGTGTAAAGGCTTCCCATTCAATTTTTTAATGAGATTATTTATTTACAATTGATAACTTTAGGGATGTAGGAGAGTACTATGAGGGTTGAGAAGAGTAAGTTCTATAAGGATTGGTTGTTGTATATTTCCATGTATAGATGTACAATTTTCTATAGAATATTAATATTCACATGACCTTGGTAGTACTATTATGTGTATGATGTATAGGTTGTTTTTGTATACTATAAGAACATTATAGACTTCTAGTTTATGTAGAGACATGTAGTTACATAGATTGATATGTTTGCTTGGCCTTTAATTTGACATAGTTTCGTATAATTTGCTCTTATGATATACATACATATATACATACATACATATATATACATACAATTTATTCTTAATGTATTTCCATGTACCAATGAATATCTAATTTTTCATGCTTTTATTATGTTATTGCTAGTGATCCTAGGTCTTACTTTGTCCTAGCTAGGTGTAGTAGGGTGTTGTGTTATACTTCTTCATACATATCTTAAATTACTTGAATATATTTATACATAAACATGTAGTATTGATAATTCATTAGTGAACTCCAAATTTTGATGTTAAATTTGAAGAATATTCTAAAATTTAATGTTTTATTAATTTATTCAATATTCCATTGATCTTTCAAAAAGTTAAGCAAGATATTGTTAGTTCTTTTTATTCCATTAATCACGTAGAATCTATTTTCATACCATTTGATTCTCATAGATATTTTTTTGTTGATATCAATATTATTAATTGTGAAAAGGAATTGTTATTACAAGTAGGCAAAAAGACTTTTATTCAACTAATCACATATTAAAATCTTTCTAATTCTTGATACTTTTATTATCATGAAGGACATTTGTTTAATGCTTATCATTTTCTACTAAAGAAAAAAACATGCTAACGAAAAGAAAAAAATGTGTTGAAGTTGAGGGTAGAAGAAAAATAATCTAAAGTGGAAGATACAAAAAATTAATTACTATGAATGACAAGAATAATCAAATGGCAATGAAGAAACTAGACAAGATAGAAGCTTATATAAATATTTTTTCTAGAGGAAGCATTGCTTAGTCTAAGTAGACAAATTGTAAGAAAAATGTTTCCTCATATGATAAGAATATTGTTAACTTAAAGATCAAATCTTATATTAAGAAGTAGGCTAACACTAATGGAAAAGAATCTCAATGTAAGGTTAATTGCGATAAATAATTTGAAAGATAATTTTCACTATCATTTTTTTAATCTTCAATTCCTACAAAAGTTTGGTATTTCACCAAAGATTTCTATTACTATCTCAAATATTTTTGCTATCTTAAATTTAAGTACAAATGTTGAAAGTGAAGTAAATGTTGTTAATACTAGGATCATTCTTTTTACTAACAATTAATTTTTCTCTCTTGATTTTCAAAGTTTTTTTTTTCAATTATAAGTTTGTACATATATTCCCTCAAAAAAATTGTCCACCTAAGTAGACATCCCTAAAATTTAAAAGTTTTTTACTTTCTTTGTTGCTTTTCTTATTTGCTACTTAGTGTTAAACATATAATGTACTCTAAATTTTATGCTTATTATTAATATTTTTTTGGGGCTTGACACCTTCCCTACTTTAATATATATATTAGGGATGATTTTCCTTTGTAAGATCCACCAAATAATATCTCTAAGCACTCTATCATATGCCTTTTATAAGTTATTGAAGATCATATGTAGATTTTCTCTATAATTTATCATATAAGGAAAATAGCCTTTATAATAAAACTCCTTAGCATAAATCTAAAATGATTTTTTATTATAGATTCAAGTTTAAGATGCTCCATATAACTTTCTCCCAAGCTTCATAGTATGGCTCATTAACTCGATTTCTCTATACTTTGTATAATTTTGCATATCTCATTTATTCTTGAATATGAAACAATAAAGGTTTTTCTTCCAAGTACAGGGGGTGACGGTGTTAGGCCGTTTCTCCCAAGCATGCATTTTTATATGCATTAAATATCATCATCTTTTTTTCTTCATCATATGCTTGGGATTACCAAGTGCTACACGTATGCTTGAGATGGTCATGCTTGTGTTCATTAACAACTAAAAATTAATTGCTCAATGAAAATGCATTAAAGTAAAGTGCTTGAATAATGAATGCATTAAAGAAATATTAATCTATTCTTAGTGATGCAAGGATTATCAAAAGGGCTCATCTTTATTCTTATCACATCACTATGCTTAGGTACATCAATGTTCAAATAATGTTTTGTACACACTCAAACTCTTACCACAGGCACTCAGAAAATATTCTAACTTTGGAGAAAAAAAATTGCAAGAGCTTCACTATCTATGAAAAAAACTATAAAAAGAACTTATCAACACTAAGAGACCAAGTGCTATATTTATAGGCTAGCATATACCCTATGATATTAGATATTTGACATTGTGTCCTAGGCTTCGACATTGGGTATTCGATGTTGAGGCTTTAATATCAGGTATCTGATATTAGAGATAGTTAAATCATGACTCATCATACCTCCACAATTGAATGAAAACTCATCCTCAAGTGAAGAAGAGGAGGAACAAGTTCCTTACAAAATATTGGGAAGGTATGGGATTATTGACTAACATACAAACTGACTTGGAACAAATAGACTTTGAGTGTCCAAGTGTATGGATTTACAATCTTTTACAAAATTGGGTATTCATGATAAGAGAAGTGAACACCCTAGATAAAATTGAAATCCAACTTCTCTCGATAGCTGAAGAGTGAGAGAGAAGATCTAACGTTCCTGAATGGTCCTTGTCATGTGGTGCTGCAGCATCATCCTTGGTGAAGATAGTCCCACTTCCATTCTATGCTTCCCACTAAAATCGCAACAGAATCACAAATTAGTATGCAATGTGTAACACATAGTTGTTAGGTACCTTGTCTCATCAGTGGTTACACTCGGCTAGGTTTTTGATTGTGGTAGATTGATTCCTTTATTAGTGTTAGTAGGAAGATTGACAAATAGGGTAACATGAATAAGCAGTCTAGTAATTTGAAAAAACTCAAACAAGATGAAATGCTTGAAGAGGATGCAAGAATTCACAACAATAAAGAGGAAAGTTCACTAGAAAATGTTGTGAAGATGTGCACAATTGGATGTCATTGATGAGGAATAGAAAAGGATTTGATTGTAAGAATGTCTAAGGATAAAGAACTTAACTAATTCAACAAAAAGATATGCAAGTGGGTCCTCTCCAAAGCAAGCACAGGCCTTTTATTACCCTTACATAACTTCCAAACAAGGAGTCTGTGGGCTCCGTCGATGATTAATGGTTAGTGAAGGTTAAGTACAAAAACTTGGAAGAAACTACCTAAGAATTTTGACACATCAAACTAGGACATTAAATAAGAACATGAAGCTAGTAGTGAGGGGAGACATGAAAAGCATAGATGGATGAGAGAGAGTGGAATGGAGCTCTTGATTAAGGTCACGTGAAGTCCCTTGTGAATTGTATGGTTAAATGACTTGATAAGATCCATCCTTAGTCCAGACCAAAACCAACCACGTTTAGTGACTTCACATTGCCATTCTAAGACCATTCCACCCCCTTGAGACACAAGAGTACATCCATAGAACAACCATCATTCCTTATTAGAGAAGAAAAGAGAAGTAGGAAGTGAGGAAGGACCTTAGTTAGAGGGGACTTTCAAGCATGGGTAACATGTCTTTCTAGTTCCATAACCAGTTCTTGTAGCTTGTTTATTTTGTCTAAGAGGTGTGCTTTGAATTCTCATTGTTTTTTTTTTTTGGAATGGAAACCACACCATGCAAAGATGTATGCATTTTGTTTAATGGGTATGCTTTGAATTCCCATTGTTTTTTTAAAAATGGGAACCACACCATGCAAAGACTTATTTAGCTTCCTTTATTGGTTAACACAGAATGCTAAGAAACCCATTAAAACACACATGCACCTAGGCAAGAAGAAAGGCACAAAGAATACCGAATCCCCTTGAAGTTACACCCTATTCAAACCTTTGCATCTTTTCCAAATATAGAAACTACCAAAGTCACAAATTTGTTATAGTTTTATTAATGAAAGAGGGAATGCATGTTTCTAGAACAAGCAAAACCATAGAGTTTGTGGATGGGTGGATGTTGTAGACTCATTTCCTATTGCATACAAAAGAAACCATGTCCTACTTATCTGTAACAAAATTCAAAGCTAGAATCCAAACACCAACAATCAAATAACAAAATAGTACATACCAACATCAAGTAACAAATTACCACTGTGCCTAGCACTTACTAACAAAGAGTTAGAAAAATGCACTAGAAAAGAAATGCACTTACTAACATGAAGCATTAGGTCATTGTTAGTAGGTGTAAAATATTTTAGAAATAGGGTAACAAAGTGTTAGTAGGAAGATTGACAAATAGGGTAACAAAGAGTTAGAAAAATGCACTTACTAACATGAAGCATTAGGTCATTGTTAGTAGGTGTAAAATATTCAAGAAATAGAAAATGTACTAATGATGGTGTAAAAAAAATTAGAAAAGATTAATAACATGAAAACAAGAAAATGTAAAATAAAGAATGTGTAAAACAAAAATTTATAAAAGTAACAAGGTGTAAAATAAAAACATATAAAAAAAAAATATAGAAAATTGAGGAGTTTCTTATATAGTTAGCATGGGTGGCCATCTCCCCCATGACTAAGTTGAAAGGAGGATATCCAAAATATGGAGCATGATTGTCCATTCAATGAGGCATTTGTTGTATTAGTTGGCTTATGCTCATGGAAAGGTTTGACTTGTTGTATGTTGACCAGTTGTTTCTTGTTTGGGCTCTCAGGTTTGTAGATCATCATGGCCCTAAAAGAAAAAGTTTCATAAATGATGTAAGGTCCTTTCCACAATGTCTGGAACTTAGTTCGTTGAGGTACATGTGTGGGATTCTAGTAGAGAATCTTATCTTCTAATTGAAATTTGACTTTTCTAATTTTAAGGTCATGGAACCTTTTGTTGAATGCCTTGTGCAGCTCGTTAGATGATAGGGCCACTAATTGATCTTCATCTAGCAAGTTGAGAGTCATTAATCTTTCTTTTTATGTTAGAATCAAGTCATGGTCGAGGTCATAGGTTGTTGAAAGTGTACAAAGCTCAAATTGAATAGGAAGTTTCGGTAATTTTCTGTACACAAGCTCATAGGGAGAGTAGCCTATAGAAAGTTTCTATGTTGAGTGGTAGGCCCAAAGGGCATTTTTTAGTTTCATGCTCTAGTCTTTTATATATTTGCTAACAATTCTTTTTGAAATCCTTGTGATTTCTCTATTGGTAACCTCAGCTTGACCATTGGCTTGGGGGTGGTAGGGTGTTGTGAGTTTATGTTCAATCCCCAAGCGTTTCATGAGCTTCCAAAAAGTAGTGATTGGAAAGTAAGTTTCATTATAAAAAATTAATGCACATGGCACACCAAACCTATTTACAACATTTTGTTGAACAAACTAAGCAACAGTAGAAGATGTACAGTTGGTGACGACTACTACTTCTACCCATTTTGTACAATAGTCAATAGCAAATATTATGTACACCTTTCCATTAGACATGGGCATGATGGGATCCATGACATCAATGCTTTAAATGTCGAATGGTTCTAGTGGTTGAATCCATTGTTGAGGTCCTTCCATTCAAGTAGTCATTCCACCATCTCGTTGGTAGCATTCACAAGAGTAGATGTATTGGTGAGCATCCTTGAAGATTGTTGGCTAATAATACCCTACCATTAGGATTTTAATGGTTGTGCATCTCCTAACATAGTGGCCTCCACAAGGACCTTCATGATCATCTTGAAGAACATGTAGTTGATCAGCATCAAGGACACACCATCGAACTAGGTCATTGGCGCACACCTTGTAGAGGTGCCTATTGATATGAAGCATTTTACCTGGTGAAGAAATTGTTGTTTCTTTTGGTGGTCTAACCTTTGTGGCATCTCTTGGATGAGAAGATAGGTGAAAATGCCATCATACCATTTAGGCTAATTGGGCAATTATTTAGTTATAGGCCCAACAAAGAGGAGTTTTCCAAGAAACATATTAGATAGTGGGTTCTCCTCCTCTTTGTTGTCCCATCACAATTGAGATGAGTGATCAGTGGCCACATTTTCAATACCCTTTTGATTTACCATCATAAGATAGAATTCCTACAAGATCACCAGCTACTGTATGACTTAAGGACTCACCATTGGCTTGTTTGTCAGGAAGTAGATGGCATTGTGGTCTATGTGCACAAACACCTTGTATCTAAGCACATAATGCCTAAACCTTTCTAGAGTAAACACCACCACCATCAGTTCTTTTTTTGTAGTGGTGTAGTTCAGTTGTGCACCGACAATGCTTCAACTAGCATAGTGGATGTAGTATGGACATTTCTTATCATCCATATGTGTAAGCACAAATCCCAAGGCATAATTTGATGCTTTTGTCATGACATGAAATGGTCTAGACTAGTCGAGAGCTTGTAGAATTAGAGTTTCTACAAGTTTCTTTTTCAGCTGTTGGAATGCTCCTTCACATTCGGTGGTCTAGACAAATGGAGGATCTTTCTTTGTTAGCTCCACCAATGATTTTGTGATCTTAGAGAAATTCTCTATCAATCGTTGGTAGTAGCCAGTATGTCCAAGGAATGACCAAACATCTTTGATAGTTTTTGGTTGGCAGGTTATTCCTTGGATGACCCTTATTTTTTCAGAGTCTATCTTAATTCTTGCTTGTGATATTTTGTGCCCCAATACAATGCCTTCCTAGATCATTAGATGACTCTTTTGCGAGTTGAGCTTGAAGTTTGTCTCAACACATCATTTCAGTACTTACTCAAGGCAGTCTAAAGCTTACTTAAATGTAGCTCCATAAGTGAAGAAGTCATCCATAAAGACTTTCATACCACTACCAATTTGCTATTGAAAAATACTTAGAACCAAGTGTTAAAATGTAGCAAGAACATTGCACAGACCAAATGGTACCTTGCGATATGCAAAAGCCCCCAAGGACTCATGAATGTTGTCTTGGCTTGGTCTTATAGTGCAATTTGAATTTGGTTATAGCTACTGTAACCATCTAGAAAATAGTAGTAGTAATGCTTAGATATTGTGTCTAACACTTGATCAAAAAATGGTAATGGAAAATGGTCCTTGAATGTTGCCATATTCAGTAGCTGAAAATTAATATAGACCTACCACTTGCCACCTTTCTTTGACACAATCATGAGTGGACTAACCCACTCACTATCTGCAATGGGATAAATGAACCCTACCTTGAGAAGTTGTTCAATTTCCTCTTTGACAATCTACTTTAGTTTGGGATTCAATCGCCTCTATGGCTTCATGGCTAGATTAGTGTAGATGTGATGCTAACATATCCTAGGATCAATCCCTATGAGTTGAGGATATGACTAGGGAAAGGCTGCTAACAATTTTTAACTACATTCAACAACATCTTTTTCTACTCTGGAGCAAGATTTGCATTGATTAAGACCAACTTCCCATTTTTTTTAAGAACACATATTCCATGTTGGTCGATAACGTTTTTAGTTCAAGGGGCTCTTGCTTGAAATTTTTAGGAATTTCCAACTGTCTCCAATAGGTATCATCATTTGTATCATTAGAGAGTTGGTGATGAACTTGCTCTAGTTCATTCATGCCTATGACATATGCTCATGTCAGGCTCTCAGTCAGTTCCATGCAAAGTGTGCTACTTTCAAAATTAGTGATCAGCCATTGGGTGCCCTTCTATTTTATGACTGCTACATATAGACATCTTTAAATTTCTACTTCTGGTGCACACTGCTTACATGTAGAGATGGATGCTTGTCTCACTACCTAGAGTTTTTGTACATAATTGAACCCTATATTGCTATACATGATGCATGGAACTTGCTTCTTCTTGATCTTCCCAAATGCATTCTCTTTAGATATGTTTAGGGAAAGCTCTCTGATGCCCATCCTTACATCAACGATGCTTAGCCATGTCCTTCTCATGATGATTGGGAAGTCCCCTTTATAGTTCTCCACTTTGATCACTAGGAAAGCAGTAGGATAAGACCACCTATAGACAGGGGTCACAATGTCTTCTACTAGTCCTAATGGAATAGTGATGGATTGGTCTACCAATTCTAATGTAATATTACTTTTCTTCAAAGGAGGTAGGTTTCATGCAGTATACATCTCATGAGAGATCAGGTTGACATTGAAACTAGAATCAAGAAGATCTTTGCATAGTTCATTCCTAGCAATCTACAAATAAATGAGAGGACTTCTAGAATCAGCTAATTTCCTAGGAAGGTTTCTAGCATAGATCCAATTAGATATGGCATGAGTAAGCATCATAGTATGGATCTTGGGCGGTATTTGATTTGAAGGGGACTTGAAGGAATTTGATATAGAGGAAGACAGAGGAACAAGTTTGTCAACTGCAAGTGTATTTGAGGGCTTAGGTGGACTGTGAGATTGAAAGAAAGGTCTTTTCTTTGATTGAGTATCCGACCCACTCGATTGATGAACCAGTTGTAAATTAACAATCCTAGTAGCATTGCATTGTTGCAGTTGAGCTGTTAGTTCATCCTACATAGATGGAGTAGGTGGTAGCTATGCAGAGAGAGAAGGAAGATGTGTAGGGATAGGAGGAGGACAAAGGTAAGAGGTGGTATCCCTTCTTGCATGTGGAGAATGCATTTGGTAATTATTGGAAGGGTAGTAGTAAGGTTGGAAAGTGGAAACATGACTGGAAGAGTCATGTGGAGACAAGAGCTATTGAACATAGTATCCATATGGATTAGGTTGTTAGTAAGGTTATTGCTACCTTGGTGGTGCCAACATCCATGACTGTGGTTGCTACCATTATTGATACTACTCATATGGTTACGAAGGAGTTCCACATGGATAATACTATTATTTCTAGTAGAACTGCTTAGAATTTTCCTTAAAGATAAGGCAATCTTCTAGGTGTTTGCCCTTATGCAAGTCATGGATTCAAAGCATACACCCCAGACTCCTGTAAGCATGACACTATGGGGCAACATCCCTTAGGATGTTCATACTGGTAGATGTCACATCCACCATCATCATTTCATTTGCTACCCACAACTTCTTCTATTGTAGAAATCTTTCCCTTACCTATTTGATAGGTATGTTCAATGTTCTTGCATGTTTTGCACTCATGATCACTACCTTGTTCTTTGGAATCTTTAGCAATTATTAAGACAACTTGAAATCTACTATTCATGAAGTCCCATAACTGATCAACCTTGATTGTAATTTTAGATTAAAATTTTTGGAGTGGCAAGGTTTTTCTATTTGCCACCTCATCGAGTGTTGATTCTTCCTCACTATCACAAAATCGAACCTTCCTCTTACAAATGGAAGAACAGCGGTTGTACTTTTCTACACCTTCTCTTTTTCTTAATTCACCTTCCTCTTTAGCTATCTACTTGATTAGTCTTTGGATTTGATGGACACTTAATTTTGCCAATCACCCTTGGGCATAGACACCAAGGGTTCTTCTCATTTCATATTAGGGTCCATTTATAATGTGGGAAAGTTGATCTAATTAAGAGTAACTATGGCCAAGATATATATGCATTAAGGAATAGTATCGAACTATGGTGACATCCAAGGGTTCATGTGTTCCTTGTTTTCATCCTTGGATCTATCTTCTCAAGCTGGGCACTCTGAAGTATATCTAATATTTTTCATTGAACAATTCAAGCATGGTACTCCATTGTTTGATAGATTCTAGCTCTAGGGACCAGTATTGGTTCTTTGCTTCTTTAATGAGTGTCCTTGGAAGTAACTTAAGCTTTTGCCACTCATTTTCTATATTTTGCAAGACACATGCATCTTAGAAAGCTTGGAGATGATTTTATAGATCAGAGTTATATCCCCCTTCGAACTAAGGGATATTACTCATGTTTAGCCTTTTGATCTGACCATCCTTGACATGTCTTGTTGGAATTTGAACTACCTCTCCAATGTTTAACATACTTCAGGTAGTAAGTAAAGGCTCATTGAGGCCATGATTATGGTGCCTATGATGCCCTCTACTACCCCTTTGTTCATGGTGATGTGCCTTTCTTGAATGTTTATGCCCTTGGTCTTATCTTGCCCAATGGTCCCTTTGATCATTTTAGTCCCATCAGTCACCTTCATCACAGTCGTGCCCCCTATAGTCATGATTAGAACTAGAAGAAGAATATGATGATGATGGTGAAGTGGAAGGAGAACTAGCACCATCATGGTGCCTACTACCACCTCTTCAATGATCATGACCATGATCATGATCTTGTTTCTTGTCCACATCCTTGCCTTGACTTTCCCCTTTGGATCCTTCTTTGTCCTCAAATCCATTCTTGCTAGAATCAAGATTGTGAATGGTGGACTGTAGGTTCTTGTTTTGACCTCTTTCACCAAAGTCAAAGAGAGGAATTTCATTGAATGGAAAACCCCCAAAAAAGGGTTCTCCATCATCTTTTTGGTACAGTAGGAATGGGGAACCATTAAATCATTTTCCCTTTACAAATTCATGACATGGTTCTAGCCATCAATCCCATAGACATTGTGCCTCGATGGGATGATAATCCCTAACATCAGTGTTTTGCACAACATACTCAACATGAAGTTCATAGAGACCCCATTGTATAAGCATTTGTTGGAGCATTGCAGGAATGGATCAATTGAGTGGCAACATGATGTTTCCCTTTTTTACATGCTACTGTAGTTGTTCATCTTGATGTAAGATGAAGGTGAAATTGGCACATACTTATCAAGATGAGCATATACCACTTAATATTGTTGAGGCATTGGCTAATGAACTCCATTAGACTTGGGTAGAGAAGCACTCTTGTGCGAAGAAGACATTTTATGTTAAAGAATAAAACGTAATGTGCTTTTTAAATTTTTTGTAGTTATTTTTATATGTTATGACTCTAAGGTTTGTTCCAACGATTTAAATAATTTTCACTAAATCCTAGATAGTGCATGAAACAATGAAAGGGTCCCTAGAAATGGCACCAATGATGAGTGATGAGATACCCCTACATCTAGCCATATGAATCACTAAGGCATTTACATGTGATCTGGTTGAATTCCATGGACTTATAGTTCTCTAGTGCATTAATTACTTTAGGAAGTGAAATGGGTGTTGGGAACATTTTTTGTCTTCCCAACTACATTTGTGAAGCTCAAGGATATGGTTTAAGTGTAATTGACGTACATGATTTTTATCATTTTATGTTTTATGAATTTAATTACCTACAACAAGAATGGAAGATAGAGGAATTTAATATCTAATTAGCCTACTACCTAGCTAGCCTAACACAAGTACCCATTCCCACTTTCCAGACACATCTTGAACATGTATAGCATTGCTAGGCTACCAAATGTTAAGTATTTTTGGGTTACCAAGTGCTACAAGGATGCTTGAGGTGGTCGTGCTTGTGTTTATTAAAAACTAGAAATTAATTGCTCAATAAAAATGTATTAAAGTAAAGTGCTTGAATAATGAATGCATTAAAGAAATATTCATCTATTCTTAGTGATGCAAGGATGATCAAAAGGGTTCATCTTTATTCCCGTCACATTGCTATGCTAAGGTACATCAGTGTTCAAATAAAGTTCCATACACACTCAGACTCTTGCTATGAGCACTCAAAAAATATTCTAACTCTGGAGAAAACAAACTGAAAGAGCTTCACTAAAACTTATCAAAACTATGAGCCCAAGTGCTATATTTATAGGCCAACATATACCCTACGATATCGGATATTCGACATCGTGTCCTGGGCTTCGACATTAGGTATTTGATATTGGAGCTAGTCAAATCATGACTCATCACTTAACATATAAAACATTTTTTAATAATATTTACACTCAAAACATGTAGTCAAATTAGAATTTTATGACTCAAAATTACCATCCAAAATTGAATTCATAACATGGAGTTACCAAATCAAGAGTCTTACTACTAGGCACATGTCTCAGCATACTCCTTGGAATCAAAGTTATGATTTAGCATCCATTAGATATCATCTACTATATTTTATTTTTCCATATTTTAAAAATATTTTTCTTTTTCTTTTTACATTTTACCTTAATTATCCATCAAATATCATTTAGTATCTTTTATGTTTTTTCATATTTTTCCAAGTATCTATTAAATACCATTTACCATGAGTTTGGAATGAAGACACCCAATTACATTTCTATCAGATTTCATAGGATAATGAGTCATAATATTCCTTTATAATTCTTATAAAATATCATGTTGGCTATTTGTCTTGGAGTGTACTTAGAGTCAAATCATTTTGGATTCTAACCCTCTTCATTAGCCAAAACAAAATTTTCAAATAATATAAAGAATAAAAGAATGAAGATAACTCTAAGGAAGTTATGAATACTACATGACTTACATGATATCATTAAAAAAAACTTTTGCAAATATGGTTGAACACCGTTACAAAAATTCTTAAAATAATCACCTATGTTATGAGTTACTTCACTGTACTAGTTTATATCTTAGTGTGGTACACTCCATGAGTTACATGATGAAAATGTGAACTTCCTACTTCAAACCCATGTATGTCTAGTAATAGTATACTTGTAAAAGTAACGAATAAAAGAATCTACCTTGTTGCATCATGGACATATTGAATCAATAATAATAATCATCATCATCATCTTAATTTTGTTTTATAAAAAATGCAATTAACTATAAAGTATGAGTTAAGTATGACCTTTTCTCAAGTGACTATACCCAAGCTTGAATCCAAGCCTTATGACTTAAGAAATGAGTATATTATCATTCCTCCAAATGATGACCCCCCTACATCTCAAGTTTGGAGTACTCAATGAAAACTAAAAATTCTAACAAGTTAATTATCATATAAAATGATTAATATTTGAAGAAACTGATGATTTCCAAATAGTTTAAATTTTATTTTTCTAGAGTTACAAAGAGTGATTAACTTCTATATCTAATTGAATCTAGGTATCCAATGCATGATCTTAAGTTGGAAGTAGATGTTTTTACTATAAATAGATGATGTTACTACTTGTATGATGAGAAGATGATTATATGGAATGATCATAAAGGTTAATAATACTTGATGGATCAACCATAACTAAATATTAAGAAAAGGAGATGGATGGAGTTGTTGGTTAATTTTAATTTTACTATTCTATATAGACCAAGAAAGAGAAACTTGGGCAAAAGATGCTTTAAGCATGGTGGTCTATAAAGTAAAGAGACTTGGTATCTAGTTGTGTCTTCATGATAAGGTTGTGATTAGGTTGAGAAGCTATGGATGGACTCATGATGTACTTGTGTCTTGGTTGCATTAAGATAAAAAAGTTAAAATTTTCGTTCATCATCACCTTGCGATGAGGTTATTATTGGACAAGTATAGATTTTACAATTTGTGATCAACTAGCATTGAGATTGTGAATTATTGAATTCTAATTTTTATGATGTTTTAAATTAAGCTATGTTTGGTTTGTGTAGCTAGGCATTCATGATGCTTAGGAAGCATCCTTATGATAGTTTGTATTTCTTGTTTTGTTATACATGTTGGTATTGTACAGGTCCATGTTATTATAGCTCTTTTATCATCACTTGTGCTTGCATGATTTGCTAATGTAATGCATGACTAATTATATGTATTTGAAACTAGTATCAAGACACACAAATTGATTAGTAATAAACTTCCTAGAGTGATTATGTTACCCCTGCTAGGATGCAACAATCTAGCTCTTTATGTAGGCTCCATCCTAGAAAAGAAAGGCAATGTAGTAGCCTCCACTAGTATTTCTTATTTCTCCAAAACATTAGTGGAGTGTTTGATGCCTCTAGCACTAATATTTATGTGGATAATATAGTGTTCTAAGCCATTATATTTGATTGCAACTAATAATGTAAATCTCATGGGGCATGATGATTGATGATTGGTATTAAGTACATATAAAAACTTGATTCACATGATACTAAATGTAGTGTATGCTAGTTTTTTCATGGTATGTTGGTCATTGTGGGTGAAGGAACATGGCATTTTTGCTCTTGATGTTTGGTATTGATGATTTTGGACTTTGATTGTGGATTGGTCTTGTGGTTTGGTATTGTTTTGTATGGATGGATGTTGCATATGTTTTTATACAAACATGTTATATAGGTCTATTATTCATATTTGGGTTCCTTATTCCATTGTGCTTATATATAGGTAAAATAATTTAGATGATAAAGTTTTTTCACTTAGTACATAGTAACTTCCCTTTCTTTCAAGTGCTGATGCAACATAACATAGGGCTCACTAGCATATTTGGGTGATGTATGATAATTTATGATTTATATATTGATGATTTTATGACAATGTCTCATGTATTGGTTATTATGAATATTGATTCTATGTTAATCTCACATTGATTTGTGGCATGCACTTTGATTATTCTTTGATGGATATTATGAGATAATTTAGAGATTTATTATTTAACATTATATGTTTTCTATTTAATTTATTATATTTTTCATGCTTATAATATTTTGCACATGGGTTTGTTTCCATGTCTTATGAGTATCATCATGTCTAATCTCTTTGATAAATCAAAATTTTCATCAATGACTATGATATCATATTTACGATGTTGCAGATATGATATTGTAGCTCTAGATACAATATTGTAGCTCATGATATCATGTAGTGGGCTAAGGCCTTGCCTATAAATATAAGTTCATGATCATGTCAAACATAATTTTTGATCTACCAAATAATTAAACTCTTGTAGTTTGTTTTCATGATTTTAGAGATAGGTGAAAGTACACACAGTGTGTTGACTAACAATTATACGACATCATTATTTGAGTGAAGTGTACCTAGACATATTTCATATCCACTAGTAAAGATCGAGATTGTTATTGTTCTTCATCATTGCAACATTTCACTTAGATTAGATTTACACTTCTATGTCATTTACATTTACAATGTCATTTACTTTTTCCATGTTCATTAGTATTAGTCAAATAAGTACAACTAGTTTTAAGCATAATGTATGATTGTCTAGTAACCTAGTAGTAGATTTGCTTAATTTGCTTAGTAGAAAAGTTGCTTGGTAATTCCAATGGCGATTGTACTAGATTAGGGCATGTCCGACAATCCGAGAACACATGCTCATTGTCATTAGGCTAGCTTAATTTTACATTTCTATTGTCTATTAGATCATAGAAATTATATTTATTTCATTAAGTTTTACTTTAGCATACTAAGACCCTCTCAACATTAATTGATCATACACATTACCACAAGTTAAATCATAAACTTGTGCTTCGTTAAATTTGGTAGAAAGATAATGATCATGGACTCATTATAAATAAAGTAGTATAATAATATTATCCCATCCACAGATTATGATCTAGTCACATGTGTACACTTATAACTTGTATGGTTGGATGTTGGAAACTCTCACTACTTATCATTGATATCCTTATTGTAAATTGTATCAACATAAACTAGTTAATTGATATTTTAAGAGTTTGTTATATTGACAATTTGAATAGATTTATCTTTCAAACATATAACAATTTATAAACACATAATTGAGCAATAATCAATCATCATCGGTTTGAAACAAAAAGTGAATTCTCCACTTATTAATAATATTAATGAAAGCAATGATAGAATTCATAATAAAGAAAACTAGAATGGATCGATGCAAATAAGGATTTCCTTTGCTAATGTAGATCCATATTATCCTAACTTCACTTTTATCTTTCATCAAGATAAATAGTTTAGATGGAGAGACTTAGAAGGTAACATTGTATTACCACCAGAGTGTTTAGATCCATTCTTGCTTCAAACAACACTTCTTAGATTAGTTCTTAGTCACATGCATGGAGGATATAAGGTCACAAAGAACATGAATAGACAATATTAGCAAACAAAAGCCTAGGTCAATAGAAATGTTGTTATGGAAGCTATATATTAATAGGAAAAATAAAAATAAGCACCTCAAGAAATTTTAATTTCCAAAAGGAAACATACATAATATCAAGCCAAAAAGTTTCACTTTTATTAATCTTCTTCTTATCCACTTATTCTATATGCTGAAGACTCTATGTAATAAAATCTATGTTTTGTCTTAGTTAAGAGACTTGGAAGAAATGGGAGAAACTCAAGAATCAAAAGGGACCTAAGGCCAAGAACATCTAGCAAATCTAAAAGAGAAGAACTAAGAAGCCATAATAGAAGAACAAACTGATATAATTCTCCAAGTTCTCCATCCTTTTCATTACACTTGTCAACAAATTATGAGAAGGAAGAACATAGACATGAAAAAAGAACACCACAAAGGTATCAAGAGTGAATGCCTAACAAGGAAAGAAGAAGAGATTACAATAGATACCTAGAGAGAAGAAGGCATCATGATGTAGATAAAAGTGAAAGAGAAGAAGACAAATAAAAGAGATGCATAGGAGAAGATATGAAGAAGAGCATAAGAGTAGTCATTACTATAATTAACCCAATGAATCCAATGATTATGATGAATCTTAATTTTGTACAAGTAGTGTGATTAATATTAATAAGGTAATGCATATTTCAATAATGCATCAAAGAAAAAGTTGTTTCAAGTGACTAGACATAAATAACATTCTCAAATTTGAAGGAGGATATAACACTGATCCACAATACCATCTTCACGCTTTCCATGATGTCTACATCCTCTAAAATATTTAGTATGAGTAGAAAAAATTCAGTTGTTTCTAAGAATACTTTTCAAAGAAGTAGAGAGCTAGTATAGATCATTGGAATATGAGCCTATTTGAAGATGGGACTAGATGCTAGAACTGTTCAATGACAAGTACCAGACATACTCACAAGTATCAAATTTGAAAAGCAAATCTAACAATAGAAGTAAGAGACTCATGAATCCCTACATTATAATGGCCAAATACTATTCACTCTTACACTAATTCCTAGACCATGGAATTTCTAAAAGGGAGCCATTGAAGCAAATAATTGATAGATTAAAAAATAAGACTAGAAAGACCCTTAGAGTCTATGCCCAAGGAAGATTGTTAGAAATGAAAGTCCATCATGTATAAAGATTACTAGATCCAATTGCTAAGGACAAAGAAGAGTTATGGAAGAGAGAGTTTATAGAGAAATATAATAGAGATTCTTCTCTTTAAAATAAAGATGTTAGGATATGTGAGACCAAGGAGAAAAAATCAATGGAAGATGTTATTTAAAGGAAGATCTTGTTAATTAAAAAATATATTAATAATATCATTGTAAAGGTTCAAAAGATGTGGGATTCTATAGATGAAAATTTTACAATTGCATTGAAGATTATAGAGGAAAGTATTAAGTAAGAATTAATTAAGGGTAAATATAGAAGATAAAAGAAGGAAACTAGACAAGATAAATACAAGAATACAAAAAAATCTATAGTCATTAAAGAGGTTATTGATTCTAGTTAAAGAGATGAAAATGGATGTGATTTTTATTAGTACAAACATCCTAAGGGATGTTGCCTAGTCATTACTCATTTGTAGGAATCAGGAGCATGTATATTGAACCTAAAGTTTGTGAGAAAATAGATTCCTAGAAGGTTACCTTATCCACAAGGTAACTATAGACAACCCTATCAATAACAACTATATTATTCTAGTGGGACTTATCCTCAACCACAAGAGAAATATTAATAGCAGTGACAAAACCCACAATCTTGAGAGATGCTGCCACCAAGATAAGAATATTGGTATAGATAACTAGACACTTATGGTTACTATGTTCAGTAACTAATTTCTACAATAAATGCTTTTGCTCATGCCTCCTACCATGATTATCCTACAGAGTACCATAGATCTACAACTCCACAAATAGAATCACCTTCATATATACATCATCCTATAACACATCACTCTCAATAACCTTCTAATCCACTACGACTAGTACCACCACCAACAATGCAAGAAGAGTTGTCTCCTGAATCATAGCAAATAAAATAAAATAAAATAAAATAATAATGACCATTAATGCACAAGTAGAAGATAATTCTAGTAGTTGTAAGCTCATATCAAAGAAGCATCCTTTCTTTAGAATAAGCCTAGAAAAAAGCTAGTAGCATTGGGATTTTCTTACAACTAGTAAGAAGATACATGGCTATGACCTCTACAATAGTCTCTAATAATTTAAATCCCTCTATCAAAAACATGGTTCAATCAAGATAGACTCAAAACTTAACCATTTTCATGCTTACATAGATTGTAAGTCATTGGCTTAAGGTAGTTGCACTTTCCAAGAAGTGAATAAATCTTGAAAGTCCTTTTATTTACTTACAAATTGTAGAAAATGCTTCATGCAAGGCTCTTCTAGATTTAGGCTCATGACTAAATCTTATCTTTCAAGACATTTATCAAGCTTAAACATTATCATCATTGAAGAAATGTAATATTAAGTTAGACCTTGAAAACTAATATATTGTTGTCCCACTCATATAAATAGAAGATGTTGTGACCATTATAAGTGACTAGTCATATCCTATAAAATTTTAGATAATCCATGTTGGATAAAATAAAGGAGAGTTTCTAATCATAAGAAGAAGAGCTTGACTTAGTATACTCAATGCTAAGCTAGAGATAAAATATTTTTTCTTGGAAATTTTCAAGAAAGATGACGAAAGCCCATGCATAGCATACAATGATATGAGATCTAATTATGAGTAGAAAATATGAATTTCTAAGAGGAAGAATATTTTAACATGTAGAACTTATATAAAACATGTCTATGTATAATATTACATGTACATAGTAGCCATAAAAGAGGAAGATATTGAGTGGCTGATAATTGAAAGAGAATGCAATTCCAAAATACTCATGGAACAAATCACAAGTACATATGTAGAAGAAATAAATGAGATAAAGTAATTAAGAACACAACTTTCCCAAGAAAAATGTCAACAAGATAAAGTTATGGAATAAGGAAAGTTAGATATTCCTAACAAACTAGAACTAGAATCTATGTAACTCAAATAATTATTGGATACCCTAGAATGTGTTTCTTAATAATAATAAATCACTAATTATCAATGTCAATCTTAGTAAAGAACTGATGAGTAGTGAGCAGTCCCTACGCCCAACCATAAGAATCACAAGCATTGCACTAGCGATCTGGTTGAATTTTATGGACTTTAGCTTCTAAATGCACAATAGGCAAGGGTAGTAACTTAGAGACATGATCATTATCTTCTTGGCTTTACTTGTGTAAGTGCAAGTGTATGGTTAAGTGTAAGACAAGGCACATGATTTTTATTGATTTTATATTTTATTTTATTTAGTCTAACCATAGAATAAAGAGAGAATTAATTAATGATTAACTATTTAACTATCTAGTGTCCTAATCCAACTATCCTAACATAAGCATTTGAGCCTACTTTTCATTCACATCTTGAACTCGCTTTAACACTACTAGGTTACCAAGTGCCTATTATTAGGTGTACCAAATAGCCACTACTAGGATTGCCATGTGTTAAGTGGTATGTTCAAAGTGGTCATACTTATGCGTTTGTTATTAACCATATAAATTAATCAAAGGCATTAATGTAAAAATTCCTAAGTAAATAAATGCACAAAAGTAAACCTTAATCTATTCCAAGTATTGTAAGAAATGTCAAAATCTTATCCCTATAACTGGTCATATCAATGTGATTAGGTACAAGATGCTCAAATAAAGAACTACATAATCCTTGAGATCCTATTGTAGGCACTCAAAAAATATTCTAACTTTAGGCTCTATGGACTTAACATGTCATAAATGCTGTGGGTATGCATATTTATATAGGCAAAGATAGATACTATGTTGACACATCTAATCATGCATCAATGGGAATGCATCAATGGGGTTATATCGAAGGGGTTGCATCGATGCATGCCTATCAACATAGCCCATCAAGTGATTTATCATAACCCCACAACTTAATGAAAACTTGTCATCGAGTAAACAAAAGTAGGATTGAGCTTCTTACAAAATTGGAAAGGTATGAAATCATGGACTGATTGAATCTAACTGTTAGAATGTATGAAATTACAATAATTATAAAAATGGGTGTTTAGGATAAAAAAATTAAATACCCTTATAAAAATGGATAGCTAAAATCCTCTGGTGGTTGAAGATAAAAAGGAGATCAAACAGTGCTAGGAGGTGGATGCTCCAGGAGTGCTAAAGGACCTTCTCCAACCTCTGGTGCTCATGGCAGTGGCAGTTGAGGCTGAGGTGGTGGTTATGGCTATCCTGTTGTAGTTGCTGCTTTAGGTGGAAGGTGAAAGACATCCAAAAATACTTTCATCTTCTCCTCCTTACTTCGTGGATCATACATAGTCCATGTAGCTTTTCCAATGTGGGCTGGTATGAGGACCTCCCATGGACTTGCCAGGAACAACTCCTTAACATTGATAAATCATTCTATGAATTGTTTATGTTTGATGTTGAATGCCTTGAAAAGGTTATACAGTTCATGGTAGTCATTGATTGTTTTGGCTAGGTTCTTAGTAACCAATCACTAGTTTGTAAATCTCCTCTTGAGAACTTCAAGATATGCATTAGCTGTTTCTAACTTTTACTTGGTGTCTTTGTGATGCTTGAACTTGGTCTCATAAAGAAGGTACAAGCTGGCTACTTGCTTCTCTAAGACCTCAACCTTTTGGCTATCAACATCACCAAGTTTGCATAAAAAAGGTTGGAAAGCTCCATGTACTCTATCATATCCTCAATTTACAACTCCTTTAGGTAGATATTTGCTTTTTTGTAGGCATTTAATCCATCAAAGATTGGTTGCCATACATTGCCTCTCTACTAGAGTTCTTGAAGGTCCTCATTCATCTTTGCCTTGGCCAATTGAATCTCTTTCTTGTTTACCTCCTTGAGGAGCATAAACTAATTCCTATAATGATTTTTTACTTGTTCAAATTTTAGGTCCTCATTCTTCCAAAAGGCTACCTCAATGGCCATTTTTTGGAAAAATGCATAAAATTCTTCCATTGAGAGATTATGGTTCTTTGTTGCCAACCTTCTTAGATTCATGTTCATCTTGGCGAGCTATTCCTACTACTATTTCAAAAATTCAACCATTTGGTCTTTTTGCTCCTCAGTGTTATGTAAGTGGTGAATATCTCTAGTCAGAGTTAGGTTCTCCATGTAGAGTTGCAACAAGTCCTTATTGGTGTTAAAGGTAAGAGCCTCTGATAATGATGTGTTTAAGACCACCATCTCCTTCACATTCTTAGTCTATTTTAATTTGTTTTGAAGTTGCAAGAAAGCTTCATCCTATGTAATACCTTGGATGAGAATGGTGGGATTGGCCAAGTGGGCTCTTAGTTCTATAAATTTAGTAGCCAATAATCAATTTTCAATCATGGTTATCTCAAGTTGGGCATTTGCAATGATGAGCTTGCCCTTAGTCTCTAGAAGCTCTAACTAGGTAGTTTTGATTTCTTTTAGAAGATTGAAGATCTCTGGAAGTAGTTGCCTAGTTTCCACCAATTAATCTAACACTTCCTCATGTTGGGCTACACTTGGCCCTCTACTCCCTACTCCTATAAATGCCTGCACATCTCTAAGTGCATCAATGTTTGGCATGGTTACTGAAAGAGCATTAAAAACCTCTGCTACTTGATCAACCACCACCTCCATCACTATTCTTGTTCATGGTGTTGCATCACTAAGATAGTTGACCCCTTGCCCTCCTCTAGGTGCACCAAGAAAACAACAACATTTCTAGAGATATTTGGGAATTATTGTTGTCTAAGGATGGACATCATCACTTCTTGGGAACTTGGATTTGATCTTGTAGACACCTACATCCATTGTGTTAAAAATAGTATCATAGTGTCTTCTAACTAGTTTATTGTTTGGGTTACCTCATTAAGGTGGTTTAACATTGGAAGGTAGATTGATGGCTCTCCATGACTTGGTTCTTTTTACTATTCCTATAGGAGTTACTCATGTACTCCATTGCTACACAAGCCTCTAATGTTATCTCTCCAGTAAGTGGTGCTAATGGTCACTTCTCTTTAAGCAGCTTGGCTAGTGCCTTATCTTTCATCATCTCATGCCAAGATGCAGCAAGGGCATAACAAAGCATTTCATTCACATAATGAACTATTCCTTCCCTTTTGCAAATTTTTTTGATTAGGCATGGAAAGAAAAGTATCTTACTCCCTCACTCATTCTCTTTGAATTATTTTTCAATTTCTAGGAAGATGAGTTAGAGGAGGTTGATAGGAAACTTTTTTCTTAGAGTGGTACATGCATGGCTAAAGAAGACATTAACCTTACTTGGCCTCACTCGTTGATTTAGGTGATGTGCTACAATCTTGAAGTAGGCCCTCTCTACCTTGGTGGATGCATCATACTCCTTACGGTCCATTCCATAGCACTGTTGGATCCATTTCCTTTTGATATCGGGGTTTGCTTGTGTAGGAATATTTGCCAAGGTTGCCTTAGTATTAGGAAATTTGAGGGCCTCTGCAATGGGCTCAATTGAATAGGACATGTTTATGTCCTTGATTTTCATGGTTGCATCTACCTTTCGGTTGTTTCAAAAGAGATAAGTCTCTCCCATGTACCACTCCCCACTGGAAGTAAGGATGGACCATATGGAAGATCCTTGCAGTTATGTCTTGACCTCCTCTAGTGTTAGGTCCAAGAAGGAGCCAAAGTTGAGTTTTTGAAGAATGAGACTTTGGACCTCCTTAGAACGGATTTGTCATGGTTGTGATGATCCTTCTCCCTACGGTCTCTTTCGTTTCATTTGTGATCACATGCATACCTAAGGATTAGCATTTTATGCATAACTTATATTACTTTGATACCTTTTCCCATTTGGCTAGTAACACTTAGGCTAATATGTGACCATGGGAGATTGATTATTTTAATATTATTTTATTCTAAGGACTATCTGAGTTTGTTGATGAGGTTTAACTTATGTGGATTGACAATCTTTAATATTATTTTATTAGTTAAATCATTTGGAAGTTAGCAAAGGTTTTTGTCAAAAAACCATAGGTTTGTGGCCCCCACAACATAAAGCTCACCTCTAGTAGCTATAGGGTCGAAGAACAAGTTGATTTAGATAAGAGGTGAGGAAGTTATGGGCTTGGGAGGCCTTTGGGCTTAGAAACTTGCAAAAAATCCCTTGGCATTATGAGGAAAATGTGAAAATTTGGCTAACTCGCATAACATATTTATACTATTTTTTTGTTGCATCGACACATCTAGTTGCATCAATAGGGATGCGTTGACACATTTGGCTATGTCGATAGGAATGTGTCAACATAGCCAAAAATAAATATTTTTACAATTGAAAAACTAAGGAAAAAGAGTTTTGCCATAAAATTGGTCCAGAGGAAGCTAGAAAATCCTAGAATAAGGACAAATGCATGAAGAGGGCTAGAAATACGTTTGGAAAGGAGATTTGGTAGGAGCCTAATTTCCAAGGAGTACAAAAACTGGATGCATTGAGGTGAAAAATAATGGTTTTGAAATCAAAATGCCTAAGGGATAGGGAACTTAACCATCCTACCAAAGAGTATGCAAGTGGGTCATCTCCATAGTAGGCTCATGTCCTTAATACCCTTGCATGTCCTCAAACCAAGAAGTTTGTGGGCCCTAAGGATGATTAATGGCTATGGGTATTTAAGAACTAGATCACCAAAGAAACCATCAAAGAATTAAGATCATCTCAAAATGAACCCATCTATACAACATGATAAGAGGTAGTGAGGTGCTAAATGGGAAGAATTGGTGATTGAGAGAGAGAGAGAGAGAGTATGGAATGGAGTCCCACATTATGGTTACATGAAGTTCCTTGTGGAGGATGTGATTAGTATGACTTGATGGCTTCCATCCTTAGTTAGAATCAAGATCATCTACTTCTAGTGACTTTCCATTGGAACATTAGACCATTCTACCCCCAGGGTAGAGGAACATCCCCAAAGATCATTCACCATTCTAAAGAAAGAAGAAAAGAGAAGTAGGAAGTGGAGAGGGCCTTAGTTAGAGGGGTGCCTTCAAGCATTGGTAACATGTCTTTCCAACCTCATAACTAGTGCTTATAGCTTGTTATTGTGTTTAAAGGATGTGCTTTAAATTCCCATAGTTTTTTCATTTGTTTTTTTTTTTCAAATGGAAACCACGCCATGTAAATACATTGCTTCCTATTTATTGGTTGACATAGGAATGATGAGGAATCCATGGAATTACTCATGAAACCCCAGATGATAGGCAAGTACAAAAGGTGAAAAATCCACTTTAAGCCACACCCTTGTTCATCCACATGATTTGTTCCAAATTTGGAAAGTACCAAGGTCACAAATTCATTGTAAGTTGTTATTAAGAAGGGACCTCATATTTTTGAAATAAGGGAACACCATAGACTTATGTGGAATGGGCGGATGATGTGAACTCACTACCCAATATCAAGAGAAAACCAATATTCCATTAATTAACATCAAAATTCTAAGATGAAATCCAGTCATTTGCAATTAAGTAAATAACACAATTTAACAAACCATCATCAATCAGTAGTTGTATTTAGCACCAAAGTTCTAATGGCAAGAAAGAAAAAGAAGACATGTAAGAAAAGTCCAAATATGGAAAAATATAGAAAAAATTGTAAAATATTCAAAAAAATAAGAAACGTATGAAAAATGGTATAAAACAAAAAAGGCTAAAAAATTGAGAAGCCACTCATATAGTATCAGCATGAATGGACATCTTCCCCATGACCAAGTTGGAAGGAGAAGATCTGGAAGATTGAATGTGCTTGGTCATCAACTAAGGCATTTGGTCAACTGGTTATTTTTAGTTCAAGGAAAGGTTTAAGTTGTTGGGGGTTGACCAAAAATCTCTTACTTGGGCTATTATTATGGTATATCATCATGGCTCCAAATGTAAAGGTTTCATATATAATGTAAGGGCCCTTCCATAATGTTCAAAATTTGGTACATTGAGGTACATGCATGGGGTTCTAGTAGAGCATCCTATCCCTTGGTTGAAATTTTACTTTCTATGTATTTAGATCATGATGTTGTTTGTTATGTGTCTTGTGCACTTCATTTAATGACTTGGCCACTAGTTTATTATTATAGCATGTTAAGATTCATTAGTCTTTCTCATGGGGCTAGACTTAGGTTCAAGTCAAGGCTAGAGGCTGTTGAAAGTGTATAAAGCTTAGCTTGGATGGGAAGAGTTGGCAATTTTCCATACACTAGCTCATAGGGAGAATACCCAATAGGAAGCTTCCATGTTGAATAATAAGCCCAAAGAACATTGTTGAGTTTACTACTCCAATCCTTTCTATATTTACTAACCATTTGTATTAGTATTTTAGTAATTTCCATATTGGTGACCTTAGCTTAATCATTGGTTTGGGGGTGGTATGAAGTTGCTAATTTATGTTCAACCCCAAAGTGCTTCATGAGCTTATGAAAAGTGGCACTTGTAAAATGTGTTTCATTATCAGAAATGAGTGCTTGTGGCACACCAAACCTATAGACAACATTTTTTGTATAAACCATGCCACTGTGGAGGATGAACAATTGGTGATGGAAAAAAATTTAGCTCGTTTGGTAAAATAATCAACAACCATGATGATGTAAGTCTTTTTTCTTGACATAGGGTTGATGGACCCCATGAAATCAATCCCCCAAATATCAAAAGGTTCCAATGGTTGAATCCATTATTGTAATCCTTCCATATGCATGGTTATCTCTCCATCATGTTGGCATTGATCATAGGAACAAAAGAAGTGATGGGCATCTCAGAATATTGTGGGCTAATAATATCTACCATGAGGATCTTAATGACTATCCTCCTTCTAGCATAGTGGCTTCACAAGGGACCTCATGTGCATCCTAGAGGACTCAAAGCTAAGCTACATCAAGGACACATTATCGAACTTGGACATCGATGCAAATCCTATAGACGTTACCCTTGATTTGCATGAAGTGCTTGGCCTAATGAAGAAACTACTATTTCTTCCTATGGTCCCATTCCTGTGGCATCTCTTAGATAAGTAGATAGGAGAGGATGTTATCATACTAGTTTGTTTCCTTGGGAGTTTGAGTATTAACAACACCAACAAAGAGGAGTTCATTAGGAAATTGATCAAATAATGGGCTCTTATCCTCTTTTTTATCCCATCACAACTAAGATGAGTGGTCAGCTACCACATTCTTAGTTTCCTTTTAGTTAATCATCATCAAATCAAACTCCTTAAGGATCATCAACCATGTATGACATAGGGGCTCATTGTTGGCTTATTCATTAGGAATCATATGGCACTGTATTCAGTGTGTACAAACACTTTGTATCTAAGCATATAGTGCCTAAAATTTTCTAGGGTATACCCCACCACCATAAGATCTTTTCAATGGTGGTATAGTTGATTTGTGTATCCACAATGATTCATCTTGCACAATGGATGTAATATGGACATTTTTGGTCATCCAACTATGTAAGCACGATTCCCAAGGTGTAATTGGATGCATTTTTTATGACGTGGAATGGCCTAGGCTAGTCTAGTGCTTGTAGAATCAAAGTTTCTATGAGTTTTTGCTTTGGTTGTTGGAATGTATTTTCACATTCCTTGGTCTAAATGAATGGTACATGTTTCTTGGTAAGTTCTACCAATGGCTTGGTAATCTTTGAGAATTTTTTGATAAAGCACTAGTAATAACTAGTGTGGACAAGAAATGACCTCACATCCTTCACTATTTCAAGTTATCTGGTTATTCCTTAGATGATCATTATTTTCTCTAAGTCTACCTCAATCCATTTGTTTGAGATTCAATGCCCTAGAATAATGCCCTCATGGATCATCAGATGGCTCTTTTGCCAATTGAGCCATAATTTGGTCTTCACACACCTATTAAGAACTTGCTCAAGGTGGTTTAAGGCTTGCTCAAATGTAGTCCCATAGGTAGAGAAGTCATGAAGACTTCTACCTCGCTAATGATATGTTGCTGGAAGATGCTAAGGACTTGATGAGTGGCGAGGTACCCCTACACTCAACCATATGAACACGAGCATTACACATGCAATTCAATCGAACTCCAAGGACTAAGTGCTTACATGCCTTGTGGAACACTTAAGGTTAATCAATCTTTGTCTTCCCAAGCTCACTTGTATTTGTCATGGTTGTATGGTTAAGTGAACTTGAGGTATATGATTTTTATGTCTTTTATTTTTTTATCGCCTATGTTAAGAGAGGAAAGGGTGAAGAGACTAAGTAAGTAACTTTCACTAACTAAGCTTTAATTATCCTAGCATCAGTATCTGTTTCCACTTTCCGTACACACCCTAAACTAGTGCAACACTACTGGGATTACCAAACACTATTCTTTACTGGGTTACCAAGCGTAGCACACGTGCTCGAAGCAGTTGTACTGAATGCACTTATCTAGGAGTTGAGGGTTGAGAGAGATTAATTATCTAATAAATAATTTAAGTATTTAACATTAATTAAATCCTAATTAGCTTAGTCCATGCACTGTAAGGTTTATTAGAAAGTTCATCTTTATTTCCGTACACAAATGTGTGCTCAGGTACAATTTTCTTGAATAAAGATCTGTTCACTTTGAGACTCCTACTATGGGCACATGGAAATTATTCTCTCTCTAGAATGGTAAAACTGCCAAATTTTAGCTAAGGGTCTAGATCTATATGTGGAAACAAGGGACAACTGCCTCTTATTTATAGAACTGGCAACCAGTTGCGATATCGCATACGCAATATTGTAGGGACCGATGTGATATTGTAGCTCACACGATATCGCATCCCATCATACCCCCATGACTAAATGAAAACTCATCCTTGAGTTTCTTACAAAATATTGGGAAGGTATGGTATTATTTACTTGAATGGAACTAATGGTGAATGAGGTGACATGTGAACGGATCATCATTACAATACATGACAAAATTAGTGTTCATGAAAATAAGAGTGAATACTATATACAATTGACATCCAACCTTATTTGGCAGCTGAGAGAGAAAAAAGAAGAGAGAGAGAAAAGAAGAAGTCTGCTGCTACCAACGCCAAGATTACGCTTTTCATTGTCCATCCATAAGCATGTCATCAATCTTATTCTTTGCATAACTGCTTTAGCACTAGTCCATTCCAAGTGTTTCCTTCAGCTCCAATCCATTGTTGTATGATTTCCATCTACACACACAACCCAGTCTTATATTAGCAAGGGTAAATTAATCATAATGCAATTGATACCTTGCTTCAATGTAAGGTCCATTGGCTAAGTTGTGATATGGCTTATACGGATTTGGAGATATAATATTGGTGCTTACCCAAGGTGTAGGGGTTTAGAGAAAATAGAAAAATTGGGCCAAGACCCCCATGACTGAGAGTGAACCTCCAGTAGTGAGAGAATGGAGAAAAAGAAAAGAAACAAAGAAGATGGAGAAAAAGAAATAATGGCCATGCCAATAAAATGGATGTCAAAGATGGAGATGAATAAAATAAATGATGATTGCATAAATGTTTAAGGGAAAGAAATTAACGAATGCACAAAATACGAATGCCAGTGGGTCCTCCCCAAAGTAGGCTCATGCCCTTAATGCCCTGACAATCCCACATTCAAAGAGTCTGTAGGCTCTAGGAATGTCATTTGGAGATAAGAGTTAAAGTCTTAACCACAAGAGTTTACCAAAAAGAAAACAATGAATCCACCAAAATATAGACTATTGATACAACTGACAATGAGGTGATAAATTGAGAAAGAAGGATGGAAAGAAGAGAATGGAATGGAATCTCAAGAACAAGGTGATGT
This sequence comes from Gnetum montanum, assembly GCA_015680685.1. Taxonomy (NCBI): domain Eukaryota; kingdom Viridiplantae; phylum Streptophyta; class Gnetopsida; order Gnetales; family Gnetaceae; genus Gnetum; species Gnetum montanum. The sequence goes on along the minus strand of MNCI01038036.1, from coordinate 236,774 downwards.
ATAGCCCCTTATGTATTAATGGTTAATGTGACTTAGTAGATCTTATTTCAAATCCAACCTCAAAAAAACCACATCCAGTGACTTTGCATTAATACATTTGGCCAATCCATCCACCCAAAGTAACAAGAATGCCTTCACCACAGAGCCACCACCATTTCGACAAAACAAAAGAGGAGAAAGTAGGGATCAAGAAGGGCCTTAGTTAGAGGGAATGTGTTTATTTTAGGACCATAACCAGTGCTTGTAGCCCAAGTGATTATTTTTTCTAAGGGATGTGCTTTGAATTCTCACTGTTTTTTTTTTGTGTTTTTGCGTGAGAACCACACCATGCAAAGACTTATTATTTTTATTTGCTTAGCTACTCGATAATGTGGCAACATCGAAATAGTAAGAAAACTCAAGAAGAAAACATCCAAGCACCTAAGAGAATGGCCAGCACAAGTGCATCAAATCCCCTTGAAGTCACACCTTTTTCAATCCTTGAGTCTTTCCTTATTTTGAGAAATACCCAGTCACCGATTCATTAATAGTTCTTATTATTGGGAAAAGGACTGTACAGTTCCAAGCCAAGAGAGACCATAGAAATTTATGGATGCATGGGTGATGTGGACTCATTTCCTATTATATTAAAAGAACCATACCTTAGTATCAACATCACAACTTAAAGGTAAAAACCAGACATTAGCAATCAATGGAATACAGTTCATACCATCTTTAGAGCACTCATTAAGTGGCGAATCAAACAAAGTAATCAAACACACAAAGAAATGAAAAAGTATAAATGATGTTGTAAAACAAAAAAAAGAAAAGTTAAAGAAATTTGTAAAACAAAAATGTGTAAAACAAAAAAAATTTAAAAAGCACTGAGGGCCTCAAATGATCAGCATAGGTGACCATCTCCCCCATGACTGAATTGGAAGGGAGAGATCCGAAATAGTAAGCAAGATCATCCTCTCTTAAATGTGCTATGTGCATAGACCATTCTAGGTTTATGATAAGGGTTGGTCGGTTGCACATAGACTAGTATTCTCCTATCGAAGTACTCATTTGGATTTTCTAAGAGTTTCCAACTTTCCTTGATTGGTGGTTTTAGATTAAGCATTGGAATTTGGCGACACTCTTGCTCTAGTGCATCTATGCTTTCTTCGTGGGCGTAAGTTGATCCCCTAGTTAGTTCCATGCATATTAGTGGGTTGCTCTCTTGATTAGTTGTCAACCATTAGGTGTTCTCTTGTTGTGTGGTTGCTACATACAGGCACTCTTGTATGTTAACTTTTTGGGCACACTGGTTGCATGCAGGAGATGTTGAATGCTACTATACATCATCACCCTCTGTATCATTGTATGTGATGCATGGAACCTTCTTTTTCTCAATCTTCCCATAAGTGTTTTCCTTAGATATTTCTCGAGAAAGATCACGGATTCCTAGGCATGCATTTATGGTACTTAGCCATGCCCTTCCCATTATTATTGGAAAGTCCTCCTTGTCATTGTTTACTTGGATCACTAGGAAATCAGCTAGGTATGACCAACCATACACAATGGTAATGATGTCCTCCACTAGTCCCAAGGGAACAGTGATGGACTGGTCAACCAGCTCTAAGTGAATATTGCTCTTCTTTAGTGAAGGCAGGTTCCAGGATTTATACATTTCCTGCGATATCAAGTTGACTTTAGAACCTGAGTCCAGAAGAGCCTTACGCGGTTCATTCCCAATGACTTGGAGGTAGATTAAGGGACTTCCAGGATCAGAGAGTTTCCTGGGAAGGTGATCCACCTTTATCTAGTTAGTGATGGTATGCGTTAACATAACCATATGCGTTGAGCTCTGTTGTTGGTTTGAAGGGAGCTCCGAAACCTTATTTGATGGAGGAACGTTAGGAGGCTCAACTGCTTGTGGTTGTGAGAGCTTGTTTGGACTGTTGGTTCTAAAGAAAGATCTTCTCCTTGTATGGTTTTTAGAACTAGTAGCAGGTTGAAGGTTTACTACTCTTGTAGCATTACGTTCCTGTGGTTGAGTGGGGAGTTCCCCTTGCATCGCTGGAGTAGGTGGTAGTGGAGCTATAGGTTTAAGAGTTGTGGCTGGGTTCGGAGGATGGTATGCATGTGGTGTGTCTCTCCTAGGAGAAGGAGTCTTATAGTACTCCCGAGCTTGGTAGTGATGTTGTGGGGTCACATGATCAACAAAGTCACTTGGAGAGATTAGCTGCTGCATGTAGTAGCCATATGGATCTAGTTGCCAGTAAGGGTATTGTTGCCTTGGCGGTGGCATCCTCCATGACTGTGGGTATTTCCATTACTAGTGTTGCTCCATAGGTTGTGGTGGGGTTCCACTTGGATAATACGTTAATGGTTGGTGGAACTACCATGGGTTACCTTTGGAATAAGGTAACCAATGAGGTGCTTGCTCTTTATTAAGTCTTGGGTTGAGTGCATACATCCCAAACTCTTGTAGATGTGAGATTATTGGGCAACATCCCTTAGGATGGTCATATTGGTAGATCTCACATCCACCGTCATTGTCTATATCTAAATCCACAACCTCTTCAGTGATAGCTATTTTACCCTCACCTTTGTTACATGCATGGTCCAAATTGCTCTTCTTTTTCTTATCATGGTCACTACTTTGCTCTGTAGACTCCTCTATGATTTTTAAAATAGTTTCAAATCTACTATCTAAGAAGTCCCACATCTAATCTACCTTAGCTGACACTTCTATTGTTAATTTTTGAAGCAGTAAGGTTTTCCTACTCACCAACTCTTCGAGTGGTGACTCATCCTCCTCCTCATAGAATCTTGGTGACTCATCCTCCTCCTCATAGAATCTTACTCCCCTCTTTCGGAGGGAAGGATCGTGGTTATACTCTTCCACACTTTCTCTCTTACATAGCTCTCCTTCTTCCTTAGCTACTTACTCCAACAATCTATGAACCTCATGGAACCTAAGTTCAGATAATCTCCCTTGGGCATATGTCCCAAGGGTTCTCCTGGTTTCATGTCTTAGCCCATCTACGAGATGGCGTAGTTGATCTCGTTGTGCATAACCATGGCCCAGGCAACGATGTAGCAATGCATAATATCAGCCCATGGTATCATCCAAGGGTTCATGATTACCCTGCTTCCATCCTTGGATCTTCTTTCTCAAGTTGGACACTCGGGAGTATGTCTGATATTTATCGTTAAATACTTTTAACATTGTACTCCACCTTCAAATGGATTCTGACTCTAAGGACTGGTACCAGTATTCCGCTTCTTTTATGAGTGTCCTTGGGAATAACTTTAATTTTTTCCACTCATTTTCAATGTTTTGCAAGGTGCATGCATCATGAAATTCCTGTAAGTGATTCTACAGATCAGCGTTGTATCCCCCTTCAAATCATGGGATATTATTCATGTCTAGTCTCTTGATTCGGCATTCTTTTTGGTGCCTTGTAGGTATTCTAACAGCCTCCATAATGTCTAACATGCTTCTGGTTGTAAGTAGGGGTTTGTCAAGGTCATTTCTTTCATGGCGTCTGTGATGTCTATTCGGTTCCCTACTTTCCCTTCTTCCATGTCGTGATTCCCTAGAATTCCCTCATCCTCGCTCTCGACTCTATCATCGAGGTCTCTCATTTTACATACCCTTGTTCTCACAGTTAGGTTCCTTATGACTGCATCCTAATGTTGAAGGAGAGGGTGAATGTTGCAATGAAGGGGAAGAGGAAGGAGAACCATTGCCATGACGATGTTTCCTACCTTCCCTTTGGTGATCTCAACCCCAATCATGATGACGATCAAAATGCTCATCCTTATCTTGTGTCTGTGTTCCCTCATTGAACACTTGGTGTTCATGGGAATCAGAACCAAGGTTGTGTATCATGGAGTGAAGGTTCTGATACATCACCTCCTCACTATCGTTAGGAGGGAGAACATCATTTTGTGGAGAACCTATTGAGATAGGTTCACCACCCTTAATTTCTGTTATGACAAGAGAAGCATTATGGGGTCCTTTTCCCTTCAACAATGTGTGGTAACTCTTCTACTGCGAGTCCTGTTGATGTTGCGCTTCTATGGGATGGTATTCCCTTACGTTGTAATTGCATGCAATGTACTCAGCGTATAATTGTGACATGCCAATTCGTGCAAGATCATGAAGGAGCATGTTGGGGATGACTTTGTCTAGAGGCAACACTATGTTACCCTCCAAGTCTCTTCAACACAATTGTTCATCTTAATGGAAGAAAAAGGTAAAGTCAGGTATATAATCATCGTGATGAGTATATACACACTGAATTACTGAGGAACTGACGGTTCTTGGTTACATATGTTATGCTGCCAATTGTCTCTAGTGTTATCCCTAGGCGGTGAAGTGCTTTTGTGTGAAGAAGAAGACATCTTAGTTTTGTTCGGTGTGTTGTTTACTGTTATGTTGTTTTTCATATGATTAGACCTAAGGGTTTGTTTAAGCTTCCCAACGATGTGGATGATTTCCTATGTTCTACTTAGTGCACAAACAACTAAGTTCCCAGCAATGACGCCAATTATGAGTGGTGAGGTACCCCTACACTCAACCATACGAATACAAGCATTACACATGCAATTTGGTTGAACTCCAAGGACTAAGTTCTTACGCGCCTTATGGAACACTTAAGGTTAATCAATTGTTGTCTTCCCAAGCTCACTTATATTTGTCATGGTTGTATGGTTAAGTGAACTTGAGGTATATGATTTTTATGTCTTTTATCTTTTTATCGCCTATGCTAAGAGAGGAAAGGGTGAAGAGACTAAGTAACTAAATTTCATTCTAATCTTTAATTATCCAAGCATCAATATTTGTTCCCACTTGCCGTACACACCCTGAACCAGTGCAATGCTACTGGGATTACCAAATGCTATTCATTACTAGGTTACCAAGGGTAGCACACGTGCTCGAAGCAGCCGTACTGAATGCACTTATCTAGGAGTTGAGGGTTGAGAGAGATTAATTATCTAATAAAGCATTTAAGCATTTAACATTAATTAAATCCTAATTAGCTTAGTCCATGCATTGCAAGTTTTATCAAAAATTTTATCTTTATTTCTGTACACAAATGTGTGCTCAGGTACAATTTGCTCGAATAAAGATCCGTTTACTTTGGGACTCCTACTGCGGGCACATGGAAATTATTCTATCTTTGGAATGGTAAAACTACCAGAGTTTAGCTAAGGGTCTAGATCTATATGTGCAAACAAGGGAAAACTGCCTCTTATTTATAGAACTAGCGACGGGCTGCAATATCATGTATGCGACACGATATTGTGTCCCATCAGGACTAATCATTGAAATGTGGCAAGAGCATTGCACAAGCCAAAGGGCATCTTTTGGTATGTAAAATTTCCCCAAGGACTTGTAAATGTTTTCTTGGCCTATTCTTCTAGTGTGATTTGGATTTGTTTATAGCCACTATAACCATCCAAAAAGCTATAGTAACAATGCCCCATAATAGTATCTAGCACTTGATCCATAAATGACAATGGAAAATGATCTTGTAAGTTGCCATATTTAACAACCTAAAGTCTATATATACTCTCCATTTTCCTTCTTTTTTGGACATAATTACAAGTGGGATAATCCACTTGCTATCCAAAATAGGATAAATGAACCCAACCTTGAGGAGTTATTCAATTTTCTCTTTGATGATTTACTTGAGTTTTGGGCTCAAGTGTCTTTGTAGTTGTTTCTTTAGTTTGATAGAGGAATTTGTATAAATTCTATGTTGTCATATCAATGAATTAGTTCTTATTAACTCATGATATGACTAGGCAAACGTGATTGACCATTTATTTACAACTTCCAATAATTTATTCTTCTATACAAGAGCAAGTGTGACATTGATAATTACTAGCATACCATTGTTCATAAATGCATACTCCATTTCTGCTAGTAGAGCTTTTAATTCAAGGGACTTATGTTTAAAAGATTTAGGGATCTCTAACTCTCCCCAATCGATCTCACTTTGTGCATCAAAGAGTTGGTGATGGAGCTACTCTAACTTATCCATGCTTTCCACATATGAGTTGGTGAGGCTCTCAGCTAGTTCCATGCATATTTTTGATCCAACCTTATTTTTAGCTATCAGCCACTGAGTGTCCTCTTGTTTAGTGATTGCTACATACAAGCACCTTTAAACCTTTATGATATCTACATACTAACTGCATGCCTAAGGTGATGTGCCCTTGACGGGTCATAGTTTTTGCGTGTAGTGGCATCTTGTATCATGGTACGTAATGATGGAACTCTCTTATTCTCAAATTTTCCAAATTTATTTTCCTTGAAAATTTTCAAGGAAAGGTATCTAATCCCAAACCTTGCATCTATGGTGCTTAGCCATGCTCTTCCTATGATGATAGGGAAGTCCTATTTGCTATTTTCCACATGGATCACTAGAAAATTGGCAAGATATGACCATCCATAAACAATGGTCACAATGTCTTCTACTAATCCTAAGGGAATAGTGATGGATTGGTCTACCAGATCCAATGTGATATTGCTCTTTTTTAAGGGGGGAAGGTTTTAGGCTTTGTACATTTCTTATGAAATCAAGTTAACTTTAGAACCTAAATCTAAACAAGCCTTGCATGGTTCATTTCCAGCAATCTGTAAGTAGATAAGAGGACTCTGAGGGTCAAATATCTTCCTAGGAAGATGGAAAGCCTTGATCTAATCTATGACCACATGGATCAACATAACAGTATGCAATTGGAGAGCACTTTGATTTGAAGGTTTCTTGATGGAAATTTCAAAGTTGGAAATAACAAGGTTAACAACCATAGGTATTTGTGAGAAGTTCATGGGGTTGTTAGTTAAAGAATGGCCTTTTGAGAGGCTTGGATTCAGAACCAGTATGTTGAGGAGTCAATTGTAAGTTTACTTCCCTTGTAGTATTTCTTTGTTGTGGCTGGGCATGTATTTCACCCTACATGGATGGAGTAGGTGGCAAAGGAGTTAAACATGATGGCACAAGAGTGGAAGAGTGTTGAGGAGGATAGTAAGAGAATGGGGATGTCACCCTTAAAGAAGGTGCTTTATAGTATTTAGGAGGATAATAGTGGTGTGGGAAGGAAGCATGATTGGAAGAGTCACATGGAGAGATGTGCTATTGAACATAGTAACCATATGGATCTAGTTGGTGATAAAGGTATTTCTACCTTGGAGGTGGCATCCCCCATGACTATGGATGTTGCCACTACTAGTATTATTCCTAAGGTTGAGGCAATGCTCCACTATGATAGTAAGCTTATTGGTGGAACTACTGTTGATAGTTGCCTTGTTAATAAGGCAACTGCTTGCAAGCTTACTATTTTGCTAGTTTAAGATTTAGAGTATATACCCTAGATTCTTATATATGTGCAAAGATAGGGCAACATCCCTTAGGATGTTCGTATTGGTAGATGTCACAACCATCGTCACTAGTTTTTGAATTTGCAACCTTTTCTATTGTTGTAGCTTTATCCTTATCTCTGTGGTATTCTTGTTCAACATTCTTTTTCTTTCTTTGCTCACAACCACTTTCTCCATGATCCTTATGTTCTTGTATAATCATTAGAGTAGCTTGGAACTTCTCATCCAAGGAGTTCCATATTTTATTAACCCTAGTTGAGATTTCAGTAATAGATTTTTGAATTGGCAAAATTTTTCTCTGCATCACTTCATCAAATGATTCCTTCTCCTTATTCTGAAAGAAACAAACCTCCCTCTTGTGGATGGAGGGGTATCTATTGTATTCTTATGCACTCTCTCACTTTTTTACCTCTCCTTACTCTTTAGTCACTTGCTCAATGAGCCTTTAAATTTGATGGGTCCTTAGGTTAGAAATTCTCCCTTGGACATAGGCCCCAAGGGGTCTCCTTGTTTCCATCCTAAGATAATCTATGATATGGTGTAGCTAATCCCTTTAAGAGTATCCATGGCTTGGGCATTGGTGCAACAAAGAATAGTACCTATCCATGGCTGCATCCAAGGACTCATGAGTACCTTATTATTGGCGACCGTTTGGGACGCGACTGCCAACAAGTGTCCTCGAACAGGATTTAGGTGCCTGCTAGTCTCTGGCAACACCAAGGCCCAGATACCTCCAAATAACTCAGTAGTTAATGTGAGTATGTGTGTGTGCTGTTGCGGCGTGCGGTTGTATGAAATGTGACAATTTCGTTGTGTGTGAACTACAAATGACTTACTTTAAAGAGATTTAGCCAACTTTCAAGAAATCTCCTTTACAAATCTTCCAAGTATGATGTGAGACTTCCTTCTTGTGTGATGATGATGCTTCCTTCCCTCCCTTTTCTCCTTGACCCTTGAAGCCTTTTTATAGGGTTCCAAGGTAGGTAGGGAAGTTACATATTAAAAAAATATCTCACCTAACTTCTCTCCCAAGTAACTTGGTTAGCCAATAGGAGATTACTTACTAAATATCCTAGCTAACTTTACTCCTAAGTAATTGAACTATCCAATTAGAAAATTACTTGCCCAACAAGTTAGGAGGTTACTTGCCCAACAAGTTAGGTAAGTTACAACAATTTTTGGGTGGTTGCAACCACCAAAGAGATAAAAGAGGTTGACAAGTGGCCTTGGTATTTACAATATAAAATTAAAATACAATATATGTCCCTTTATTTTGCTTATTCAAATGAGATGTCAAGTTTAAAATATCAAAAATATCTCAAATATCTTTCCTAACTTCTCTCTTAAGTAATTAGACTAACCAATTAGAAGATAAGTTAGGAGAAGGTTAGGTAGTTAGGGAGTTAGGAAGTTATGCATAAAATGAGGAGCATTTTATGCTAACTTTAATATAATGAGGACTTTATAGGATAATTAAAATTGCAAATCTTCAATGACATTTAAATAATATATTTCATAACTTGGGATAATTGGAAAAGTCTCTAAATCAAGGTTTCATATTATAGGTATTTCAATGGTCATAATATGTATATATGTTTTGATTATATATATTTTGGTATTTAAACCACCGATACTCCTATGAAGTTATAGATTAATGTTTACTTTATATATACCTTGGTGCAAAGTTTGTGAATGTTAGCTGCAAAGTTTGTGGTTAAAACCTTGGTCTTCCCTGGTAAAAATCGCGCGTCACCGTGGGCACAATCAGTTGATTTATATTTTTGTTTTTGCTTTCCAAACCTTTGCACAAAATTAGTAGAACCTGCCACGTACTTTCAACTGTTCCGGTGCTAACTCCTGCGATCGCAGATTGTTAAACACGGCCACACCTGCAGAGTTTATCACGCAACACCGACCCTGGCTTTTCTCCTTTGTTCTCTGCAACTTGAATCTGAATCTGTTATAGAAACATTAGAAATCGGCAAGCAAGAATGGATTGAGAACGCGGGCCTTTCTAGTAGTTGCCGTAAATTGTGCAGAAATACAGGCAGAAGAAGATAATATTGATATTCTCTGTTTCTGTTTCTGGCCGCCGCAGCCCCAAATTTCAAACAACGGTTCTAGCAGCAACGCCTCAAATCAAACAAATGTCCTTCTCAAAACATTTCTTTTTTCCCTGCAAACGTTTTTGCCCTTTTCTTCTAGATTGTTCAGCAAGAAACTTTGGCTACTGTATTTTTGTTGATGATTTTCTGACTAAAAAAAAAAACAGCTCCCATTACTACGTTTTTGAGAAACAGCAAATGATTTTACTTTCACTTTTGTTCAGGTTCCTGATGAAGCCAAATGAAATTCGGAATAGAATTAGGACTGCCCAAGTATTTCATTGCTGATCATTTCTTTCTGCCCTGAATTCAAGTTAAACTCATTTGCTTTGGAATCCCCTATTTTCTGAATAAACTTATCTTGCAATTTTCTCCTGTATTCGCGTTCAAAACCTTAGTCTTGCATAAAGAAATCAGTCGCTTTCTTCCTGCTTGCCCCGGTAAATTATATGAATAATATGACTCTTGATACTTTATTTTTCATATCCTAATAAGGCCTCAACAGCATTTTTTTTTAAAATAGAGAATAACTCCCAAACATTTTCAACCAACATTCAAGCTATATATTTTACCTTCAAACTCTTAAACACTGGTTACTCCAATTTTAGTCCAACTGTTCCATGAAATGGCTGAATGTGCCAACACTTATTTTCACCCTTGGGTTTTCCTTCTCAAATTAGACACTCTAGAATACATTTGGTATTTGTCATTGAACAACTCTACCATTGTATTCCATTGTTAAATAGATTCTAGTTTCAAGGACCAACACCAACGTTTTGCCTCCTTTATGAGTGTCCTTGGGAATAGTTTCATCTTTTGCTATTCATTTTCTACATTTTGCAAGGCATAGGCATCATGGAAGGCTTGCAAATGACTCTATGGATTTGAATTATATCCCCTCTCAAACTTGGAAATATTGTTCATATCTAGTCATTTAATGTGGCTATCCTTCAAGTGCCTAGTAGGAATTTTGATAGCCTCTAAAATATTTAGCATGTTTTTGGTACCTAGAAAGGGCTCATCATAGTTATGATGATTTCGGTGATCCCTATCATGGTTATGATGCCTATGATGAGTCCTACTATGCCTTCATTTTATATGATGTTCATTTCCACGTTGCTACTCATGCCCCTAGTTCCTATTGTCTTGGAAGGATCTATGATCATTCTTATTCCATTATTCATCTCCATCTCCATCTTTGTTACTTTTATCATGATCTTGGACTCTACTTATCCTGTTAGAGTTGGAGGAGGAAGACGATGAGAAGGATGATGATGAAGGTGAAGATGATGGGAAATTAGCATTGGAATGATGCCTACTACCTTCTCTCCTTTGGTCCCTACCTTGGTTACCATGTCTATGTTTTCTTTGATGCTTATCATTGTTCTTAATTTTAGATGAATGGATTTAGTTACTTTCTTTGGAGGTTCCCTGGTCCTGAGACTCATTCCTTCTGTCACCAAGGTTATCCACAGTGGATTGCAATTGTTGGTTAAGGTTCTTCCCATTGAAGATAGGAGGATAATTAGTGTATTGGGACTAGCCTAAAAAGAAGTCCTCACCATCTTTATGTGGTTGTAGAATCAAATGGGTAGTAAACCTTTTGCCTTTAAAAGCCTCACATCAAGCCTCTATCTATTGATCCTTTTTCCATTGGGCATTTGTATCATAATCTTGGTAGGCATGGCCTTGAACCTCATATTTTGCATTAAGCCTAGTAATGTCCATCTTGATGAGATTGTTCAATAGAATTGTAGGAATGGATTGATTAGGGGGTAGCATGATATTACCCTCTATGTCCCTCCATTTCAGCTACTTGTCTTGATGCAAGATGAAGGTGAAACCCAAAGTGTAAGGATTTGGATCAATTTAGACAACTTTGAACTATCAAGGTAGTTGCATTTTTTGGCCTTCTTACCTTTGAGTGGATTTACTTACAAATGATGGTGGAGAATCCTACTTGTGAGAAGAAGTGATATCAATGATTTCTCAAAAGCAATGTTCTTTTACAACATCCTTAGATAATTCCATGATCTTCTCTATGTTGTGCACTTAGCTAACTAAAGTCCCTGGTAATGACACCAATGATGAGTAGCGCATAGTCCCTACATCCAACCATATGAATCACAAGTGTTGCACTAGTGGTCTGGTCAAATTCCATGGACTTTAGCTTCTAAATGCCAAATTGGAAAAGGTAGTGACTTAGAGATGTGATCGTTATCTTCTTGGCTTTACTTGTGTAAGTGCAAGTGTATGGTTAAATTTAAGCCAAAGCACATGATTTTTATTGATTTTATGCTTTATTTTATTTAGTCTAAGTGTGGAATACAGAGAGAATTAATTAATTATTAACTATTTAACTATCTAGTGTCCTAATCCAAATATCCTAACATAAGAATTTGAGCCCACTTTCCGTTCGCATCCTAAACTTTCTTTAACACTACTAGGTTACCAAGTGCCTATTATTGGGTGAACTAAATAGCCACTATTGGGATTACCAAGAGTTAAATGGTATGTTCGAAGTGGCCATGCTTATGCTTTTATTATTTACCATATAAATTAATCAAAGTTATTAATGTAAAAATGCTTAAGTAAATAAATGCATAGAAGCAAACATTAATCTATGCCAAGTACTACAAGAAATACCAAGAATCTCATCTTTATTGTCAGTCACATCAATGTGTTCAGGTACAAGATGCTCGAATAAAGAATCGTACAATCCTTGAGATCCTACTACAGGAACTTAGAAAATATTTTAACTCTGGGCTAAGAAAATTGCAAGAGCTTCGTAATGCTATGGACTTAATGTGTCATAAATGTCATGGGTACGTGCATTTATATAAGCAAAGATAGTCACTGCATCAACAGGGTTGCATTGATGCATACCTATCGACATAGCCCATTAAGTGATTTATCAAGAATAGATGTAGAAGTTACTCAAGGTAGTAAATAAATGACCAACAATATTTGAATGGTCATATGATAAGATCACATGAATCAACTTATGCATTTGCTAACATCGAATATATACAAATCTTATGGTTAAACCATGTTGCCAAATGTAGAAGTGATAAAATAAAGATTAGAAAACTAATCAAGGTTGGGTTCATATATCCAATTCTAAATAGTGGATGGGTTAACTCATTAATTATTATTCTAAAAAAAGATGAAAAATGAAGGATGTGTACTAATTTTTGATTGTTAAATATGACAACTTTTAAAGATACTTCCCACTATCATTTGTTGAATAAGTCTTGGACATTATAGTGGGGCATCAAAACTATAGTTTTTTGGATGAATATAGTGGATATAATCATATTTATCTAGTGCTAGAAAATCAAGAGAAGACCACATTCACTAGCCCATGGGGAATGTTCACTTATAGGCAACTTGTTTGGTAACCCAGTAGTAACTTTGCTTGATTCACTTAGTAGTAAATGTACTTGGTAATTCTAGGAATAGTTACATGAGCCAAGGATGTATCAATGTTTGCTAAGTAGTTGATTTTACAAAGTTTGCTATGTCAAGCATCGTAGAGTACATCTTTCATACTTGAGCACAATTTTCTCCAAAGTACATAGTTAAGCATTAAACACTTAACATGGATTCTATAATTAAAGAAAAGTCTCCAACTACTACTAAATTTTATGAGAGTCATGACAAGGACTATAATGAAGAAGAATGGAGTGCATCGATCCAAACTAAAATTTCTTATGCTCATACTAATCCTTATTATCCTAACTTTACATTTTTTTTACTAGGATGAGCAACTTAGATGGAGAGATTTATAGGGCAACATTATCTTGTTACTAGAACATTTAGCACCATCAATGCTATAAGTAGTTCTTATAAGGTCAAACCTTAGCCATGTACAAGAAAGATACTATATCATCAAATACATGACCAAGCCATATCAACAACAAGAGGCTTAGGCAAGAAGGGAGGCCATCATGGAGACAAGACATGATCATGACAAGGGGAATAAAGCACCATAAATAGTTGTCCTAGAAGAAAAAGAAGATGCTATATTCTAAACTAAGAAATTCTATCTACCTTATGGATTCCACTCTCAAACATCAATCGTTTGCATAGAAGATCCCATCAAGATAAAATTGCATTCAACTCTTGTAGAAACCCCTAAGAGAGATAAGGAAGACTCCAAACTTATAAGGAATTCATGGCCTAAGACCCCCAATAAATTTAAAGGGGATGAATTGAGGACTCACAAAAGGAGAACCAGCCAACACCCTTCTCCAACTCCCTCATCTTCTTGCTCAAATTTGTCTACATAGAAGTAAGGGCAAGAAGAAAAGAAGAGATAATGGATGAGAAAACTATAGGAATAAATGAAAAGTTACTATAGTAGAGAAATAAGATACTCTAGTTCAAAGAATGACAAAGGATGCAAAGTATGCCAAGATGAACATCCTAAGGGATGTTTCTCTATTATGGCCTACTTATAAGAGTCTAGGACATATGTACTTAATCCAAATTTTTTCAAGAAGAAAATGCCTAGATGATTATCTTATCAAAAAGGTAATTTTTGACAACACTACTAGAAAACATACTATCCAAGCAAGGTTTATCCTTAATTGCAAGAGTAATACCAGTAGTAGTGGTAATAATGACAAACATGGGGAATGCCACCACCAAGGAAAAAGTGTCTATATAGGTAATGTGATCCTTATGGATACTATGTTCAATGTTTCATCTCTTTAGGAAACACTTTAGTTCATGTTTCCTCTCCCTACTATCCATATTATAGATCCACTACTTCACATATGGATCCAAATTATTGCACCTCCCAATGAGTAGTTAGTTCTTCACTTCAAGCTCCTAACACTTTACCACTAGTACTACCAATAATCATGCAAGGAGAACTACTAATGCAACCACAATAAAAGAATGCTACTAGGGTAGTCACTACATAAGAGAATGTTATAACAAGTGAGTCAAGATCTAAGAAACATTCTATTTTCAAGACAAGCCTAGAAATGTTTTGAAGAATGGGGACTTCACTTAACTCTATCTCGTTGACACACAATACTTAAAGAAACACTATGCTTCCAACATCCATTGAGAAGAATCTAACAATCATCATGCTCATTTAGATCATAACACATTGGATCAAAACAAGAGCACTTCCTAGGAAAGGAATAGATTTTGGAGGTCCCATAATCTATCTACAAATAGTAGGACATAAACCATGTCAGAATTTGCTAGAATTTGGGTTAGGAGTGAATCTTATTTCAAAAGACATGTATAAAGCCTTGAATGTTCCCTTGATAAAGAAGAGTAATAGTTAATTAGAGCTTGCAAAGCAATCAATTGTTATTTCACTTGGATAATTAGAAGATGTAATCATCACCATAATCATCTAGTCTTATCATGCATATTTCCTTATCATACACATGGAAAAGAATAAAGGGAAATTTTCTATAATTATGTGAAGAGGATGACTTAGTACTTTGAATGTTAAGCTTAGAATTAGAGACCTGTCTTTAAAAATATCTAAAGAAGATAAAGCCATAATTATCCAAAGATGCAGAGTTCCATGTATCACATACCCCAATAACTAGTGCAATTATGTGTAGAAAATTTGGATTACAAAACTTGATGCCATCAAAGCATCTAATAGATGTGTAAAATACATGTGTGTACAACAGTGTCTCTATGAAATAGGCACTAAATAAGAAGGCACCTAGTGACTAATCACTAGAAAAGAAGTGGAATCTAACATATGCATGAAAGCTTTACACAAAATTATGAGTGCCTATGTCAAAGAAATAGATAAGTTAGAATAATTACTAAGAAAACATTCTTAACAATTTAAGGGTAAGAAAAATAATGAATAATAATGTTTCAAACTAATGAATGTTAATAAAATTAACAATTCTTCCCAAATAACCATTCAAACACATTTTAAGAATAGATTAACAATTGTGAGAGGTCATAAAGAACAAACTTCTTTATAAAACAATAGAAAATACAACAGTTAAGTGTTTCTTTCAAAACTTTTTTCTAACTCTACAATCTTGATAAGAACTAAAAAGTAATAATAAGGATTGATCTTAATCAAACCCAAGAACTTAAGAAAGAATTATGAACTATTAGAAACTTAGTAAAAATCTTTGGGCATTCTTTAACAAATCCTACATAATCTTATATGCCTTCTAAAAGATTCACAACTGAAGGGCCATCACAAGAAAGGGGAAAAAGACCTAAAGGAAGAGAAAAAGTTTGAGAATAAACTCCACCTACTAAGAAAGAGGCCTAATCTTATAGCATTTAGCAACCAACACCTATGATAGGATAATCCATGTAGGTAGAAGCTGAGCCACTTCCTTATCAAGAGTAAGGACAATGTCTTACACTATGGAATGAATGTCTCTAACACATCCAAGATAAGTTTATCATGTCCACCATTACAATGGAACTAAACTTTAAACCATTCATGAAGTTTACCGTTGCTGATGTTCAAGAGCAACTCCAAGCCTCTCCTCTTTGGCCCATACTCTCATGTAATGATGAATGGTATTTGAGGGAAGTATATCAATTTTGGAAGAACAAAAAATTTTATGCCACAATAAAGATAGAAGGAATCATAGTGTCATACTCTATCAAAGCAATAGCCAAGGCACTAATCTTCCAAATGTCGGAGCGACAATATCTCAAATCTCTACAAGGTCTAACATAGAGGCAAATAAGTTATGGCTACAAAGGACTTATGGGACAAGTAAGAAAGAATATAGTGAATTTTCCACATTAGAAAATATATACTTTAAAATTGGAACCTATCATATCTTCCCAACAAAAAGATTGAAAAAAAATTCCATCGATGTTACTAGAGGAAGTTTTATTCTTATGGGAAAATTCTAGGCTATTATGTGTCATTTGTTATTTTTGGAAATATAGAGGAGGCTTGAAGAAAAGAAGGTAGGGAAACTACCCTACCATTCCCTTACCTTATTAGAAGACTATGCCAATAAGCAAGAATTTTGGGTTACATCAATGATGTTCTTCATAAAGCCCAGAATGCCTAAGATGTTGAAATTTCAAAACTAGTGCCTCTAAAGAAGGATCAAGTGGAATACCAATGAGCAATGAAAGACCAACTAAGTCTACATTAGTAGGAAATGTTCTAGACATAGGAATAGATAAAGTAGGATCCAATGGGTCAACACTAGTTGCTAATAGACAAGGACCAAGCTCTCCACTGGCATAACAAGACTACAAATCCTCTATGAGCCATTTGTAGCAACTTGTTGAAATGATAAATTGGAAAAGTAGAGAGGTTTCTAGCATGTATTAAGTGAAAGAAAACCCCAAAATACCTACAATGTCAATAGGACCTACGAGTGATAAAATCTCATTACAAGTAAGAGAATGAATAGTGGACACAACGGATATTTGGGAACATTGCATCTTTTTAGGTTATGTTAGAAATAGGCAAAGGAGTCATAGTATTGGTTATGCAACACTGAGATGCAATGAGAACTGTAGAAGTAATAATAGATCATATTAAGAAATCTTTTAACATTCCTATTATGCCACTAATTGATATGACTAGAGCAAGAGATGTTGAAACCATAGCTAAAACATTCATGGCCCTAAAGAAGCATAAAGATATTTTGGATAGACTACTACAGATTAGACAAGTGATGTAGAATCTGTTTGATATCCCAAGTGATATCATTGCAATACCATTAGAACTAATTTCCACCAAGAGAAAATTACCCATGGTAGAGACTAGAGTAGAGCATGCAGAAAATAAGGTGTAGAGGCTACAAACAAAATTGGCTACATTAAGATTAGAAAGGTAGGATGTTGTATGATATATTAAGCTTGATCAACTAGAATAATTTAAAACTAATCAGATGGACCAACTGATGGCCAAATATTCCCAAATAGAGATGGAGAAAGAAATGACAACATAGAACACCTTAGTAGCAGAAGCACAAATCTACACTTATGTCAAAGCCTTAATTACCTTAGAAGAAGAAAACAAAAGAGTCAATGTAGAAAATATGAGGTTGACCAATATTGATAAGTAGAAAAATATGCTAGAAGAAAGTATTCATTAGTTAAGGAAGTCATTTGCTAGAGTCAATCTTGACTTGAGAAATTCGGCCAGAGAAAATAGGATCTTATCAATGGAAGAAGTCCCTGCAGTATGACAAAAATTGGCCATTGAAATCAACATGTGAAAAAATGAGACCAAGAAATATGAATGACTAAAGGAACACTTTAGGGATCAAGTGGCCATATAAAAGAAAATCAATGAGAAAGAAATCCATATGGATAAAGTCAAGGTTAGCTCCATCACAACGTAAATCCCTAATTGGCAACCTATTTTAGATGGTCTTACCCATGTGTACCAAGCTGAGATCAAGAATAAAGACTTGTAGATAGAGGACCTGATGGAATACATGGAATTAGAAAATCTTTGATATGGTAATCTAGTCACAATAGGTAGGCCTAAAACAAAAATGGAGCAACAAGTGACCACAATATATGCACTATATGAAATAGAGTTTTAGACAAAAATTATATGCAACAAAAGGTTTACATTACAAACTCTAAGCTCCAAGTGGTTAAAGGTAGCTACCAAGATCAGTAGAATGTAGTAGCATATCTAGCTAAGAGAATGATAGATTACCAAGAGTTAAGAAAGATAGCTAAAGAAATTGAAGAAGAAAGAAGGAAGTTCGTAGCTTGGTATGTGAAGGAAAACAAGATATTTTCACAATTTCCATACCCATGGAAAGTACCAACTCCAGCAAACATTGTTGAATTCTCCTGGATGATACATGATCCAAGATTAGAGGAAGGAAAACTTTAGGCACTACTCAATAGATACCAATTCTAGAAGCTTGATGATAATGGAAAGAAGATAAGGAGGAGACACCACCACTTGGAACTTGAATGCTACATTGAACTTATTTAAATTTATTTTGTTTTAACATGTTTTTATCATATGTGTTAATTATGTGCTACATGGTAATTTTGTAAACACCAGTTGAACCACAATGTGGCATTCATAGTAGAGTTAGTCATGTATATAATTCATAGTATTGAAGTCTATATACAACCCCAAAAATATTGTAAGGAACTCTATCCTTTTTTTTGTTTTAACTCAAGGATGAGTTTCTAGTCAATTGTGGGGGTATGATAAAACCTTTCTATTAGTTAGCTATTATAGCATATCCACAATATCATATATATGATATCGTAGCTATGTAGATGTTATTGTAGATGAGATGTAGTGGGCCATGGTCATGCTTATAAATACCAACCCACCAACACTTAGCCAGACTCTTATAGTTTTTTTTGTAACTTAGACTAGAGTTAGAGTGAATGTTCATAGTATGGTAACTAAGAATTGTATTGAGTCTTTATTCAAGTGGATCATTCCTAGACATAGTCCATGATTAGAAATAAAAATTGAGATTATTTCTCATCATTGCATCATCTCACTTAGCTTAAGTTTACTTTTCCATGTCATTTACAATTACTAAGTTATTTACTTCTTTTAATATGTTTACTTTTCAAATTTCTATTAGTAAGGTGGAATAAGTATAGCTAGTTTTGAGCCTA
This sequence comes from Gnetum montanum, assembly GCA_015680685.1. Classification (NCBI taxonomy): domain Eukaryota; kingdom Viridiplantae; phylum Streptophyta; class Gnetopsida; order Gnetales; family Gnetaceae; genus Gnetum; species Gnetum montanum. Next base: position 217,709 of record MNCI01038036.1, on the reverse strand, counting down.
AGGTGTAATCATTTGGTAATCCAGTAGTAACTTTACTTGATTCACTTAGTAGTAAAGTTACTTGGTAATTCCAGTAACAATTACATGAGCCCAAAATGTGTACAACAAGCTAAGAACAAATACTTATCACCCATAGGCTAGCATATTTTTCTACTCTAATTGCACTTAGACTTAGATTTTATCATCAAATTTCCATTATCTTTACACTTAGTTTTAATTTGAACCAAACAACTTCATCATATCATATACTTTACTAAGAGTTAAACCATATAGCCTGCACTTCACTAACTTTACATGAGAAGATAATGATCATGAACAGAACATCAACTACTAGTGTATTTACATTATTCATCCATGGATTATGTTCAGGTCGCACGTGAATACTCATAACTTGTAATGTTGAGTGTTGGAATATCGAACTACTCATCATTGGCACCATTGCTGGGGATGTGTTAATGTTTTCTAAGTAGTTGATTTTACAAAGTTTGTTATGTTAAGCATCGTAGAGTGAATCTTTCATACTTAGAATAATTTTCTCCAAAGTATACACTTGAGCATCAAATACTTAACATGGCTTCTATAATTAAAGAAAATTCTCCACATGCTACTGAATTCCATGAGAGTCATGATAAGGGCTATAATGAAGATTGACCCTTCTTATCCTAACTTCACATTTTTTTCACCAAGATGAACAATTCATATGAAGAGATTGACGGGGCAACATTGTCTTACCACTAGAATGTTTAGCACCATTAATGCTTCAAGCAACCCATTATGAAATCAAACCTTGGCCATGTACAAGAAGGGTACCATATCATGACTAGGCCATACCAACCAAAAAAGGCTAAGGTAAGAAGGAATTCCCTCATGGAGATAAGACATGAGCATGAAAAAGGAAAGAAAGCTCCTCAAATAGTTTTCCTAGAAGAAAAAAAAGATGCTATATTCCAAACTAAGAAATTTATCCACCCCATGAGTCTTACTCTCAAACATCAATTTTTTACATTGAGGCTTGCATCAAGATAAAATTACATTCAACTCTTGCAAAAACCCCTGTGAGAGATAAGGATGACTCCAAACTTAGGAGGAATTTAAGGCCTAAGACCTCCACTGAATCTAAAGGTGATGAATCGAGGAGTCATAGAAGGAGGACTAGCCAACATAATTCTTCAACTCCTTCATCTTTTTCCTCACATTTTTCTATAGATTTTGGCAAGAAATAAAGAATACTAAGGGATCATGATGAGGAAATATGAAAAGACCATGAGAGATATGCATATTGAAGAAGGCATCTTGATGAAGAGGAACATAACCATGATGAATGAAGATAAAGGATTAGGCATGAAGAAATATTGTATCATGGGAATAGGAGGGGTCATTACTAAAACAAAGCTCAAAAATAAGAAGATTATGAAGAACTCATTCTAACCACTTGAAATATGATTAATATTAGGAAAGTTGTGTACATTCCAAATAGGCATGAATGGGATAGTTGCATCAAGTGATTAGACATGAACAACATTCTAAAATCTGAAGGTGGATACAATGTAGATCCATAGCACCATCCCCAAGCCTTCCACAATGCCTGTGTCTTGTAGAATATCAAAAATGATTGGTAGAAATTGAAATTTTTTTCCTAGAATACTCATAAAGGAAGCATCGAGTTGGTACCAATTCTTAAAACCATAATTAATTCAAAAATGGAGTACTATGCTAGAGGTCTTTAATGAAAAGTATCAAAATTATTCTAGAGTGTCCAATTTAAGAAAAAAATCCAAGGATGGAAATTAGGAACACATGATTTCATTAATGTAGCAATGAGTAGGTATTATTCCTTACTACATAGGTGCCCAGGCCATGGACTTTCTTGAAGGGAACAACTCCAACACATCATTGATGGGCTAATGGATAAGATGAGAGAAATCATTTGGGTGTATGCCCAAGGCATATTATTTGAGATGATAGCTATATTCAAAGATTCATTGACTAAGTGGAGAAACAAAAAGGAGAACTAAAAAAAAAGAATCAATAGAAGAATATAATAGAGATCCAAAGGTAAGAAAAAGGAATGTAAGAATATGCGAATCATAAGAGGAAAATTTGGAAGATACAATTCAATGGAAGACTCTACTAGTCCAAAAATTGGTTAATGACATTATAATCAAGGTAGGGAAAATGTGGGATTCCATGGATGTGAAATTTACTACAGCACTAAAGATAGTAGAAGAAAAGACTAAACAAGCCCTAAACAAAAGTAAGGGTAAGAAGAAAAGAAGAGACAATGGATGAGAAAACTACAAAAATAAAGGAAAATTTTCTATAGTAGAGGAAATAATGAACTCTAATTCAGAGGATGAAGAAGGATGTAAAGTATGCTAGTATGAACATCCTAAGGGATGTTACCCTGTTATCACCCACTTACAAGAGTCTGAGGCATATGTACTTGATCCAAAATTTTTCAAGAAGAAAATTCCTAGATAGTTACCTTATCCACAAGGTAAATTCCAATAGTCCTACCAGCAAATGTACTATTTGAGTGGGGATTATCCTCAACCACATGAACAATACTAGCAATAGTGTCAACAACAACAAATATGGGGAATGCCACCACTAAAGAAACAATATCTATATAGGCAACCTAATCTCTATTGATACTATGTTCAACATTATATCTCTCCAAGGAATATTTTGATCCATGTTTTCTTTTCATACTATTCAAAGAAATATTATAGACCTACTAGTTCACGTATGGATTCAAATTCTTATATCTCCAAATCAATAGCTAGTTCTTCACTTCAAGCTTCCAACACTTTACCACCAGTTATGCAAGGAGAATTTCCGATGCAACCACACTAAAGGAAATCTACCAGGGCTATCATGACATAAGAGAATGTGATAACAACTAAGCTAAGATCTAGAAAACATGCTATTTTTAAGATAAGCCTAGAAAAGATTCAAAAGATGGAAACTTCACTTAACTCTATCTAGTCTATACATAATCCTCAAGAGAACATTATGCTTCCAATATCCATTGAGAAGAATCTAACAATTGTCATGCTCACTCATATTGTAATGCATTGGATTAAAGCATGAGTACTTCCTTGGAAAAGAATAGATCCTAGAAGTCCCTTAGTTTATCTATAAATAGTAGGGCATAATCCATGTAAGGCTCTACTAGATTCTGGATGAGGAGTAAATATTACTTCACAAGACATGTATAAAGCTTGAAATATTCCCTCACTAAAGAAGAGTAACATTTGATTAGAGCTTGCAGATCAATCAATTACTATGCCACTTAGATAAGTAGAAGATGTAATCACTCCCATAAGTAGTTGGTCTTATCCTATTGATTTTCTAGTCATACACATTAGAAAGAACAAATGGAAATTTTATATAATTATGGAAAGAGCATGTCTTAGTACTATGGATGCTAAGCTTGGAATTCGATACCTGTTCTTAAAAATATCAAAGGAAGATGAAGCCAAAATTATCCAAAGATGCAAAGTTCTATGTATTACATACAATGATAATGATTTCAATTGTGTGCAGAAAATTTATACCACAATATATGATGTCATCATAGCATGTAATAGATGTGTAGAAAACATGTGTGTGTATAATAATGTCTATATGCAAAAGCCACTAGATAAGAAGGTACATAATGGCTGATCACTAGAAAATAAGGAGAATCTAACATATGCATGAAACCTTTAAATAGAATCATGAGTGCCTATGTCGAAAAAATAGGCAAGTTAGAATAATTAATAAGATAGCCTTCTTACATGAAATCACAACAAGAGGAAGACATTAAAATTGGACACTTAGAAATACCAGAAAAGTATGAACCAAAACCTCTAGAATTAAAAGCCCTACTAGATGCACTAGAATATGCTTTATGAAGTAATAAAAAACTAGTAATCATCAATGTCAATCTTGATAAGGAGAAAAAGATAAGACTATTAGAAGTGGTAAATAAACCACCAAATGAATTTTCATGGTCCTATGATGAAATCATTGACATTAATGCACATATTCAACAACATTGAATCTATATAGATCCAATCATCAAACCGCATTGCCAAACTCAAAGGAGATTGAACCCCAAACTTAAAGAATTTGTCAAACAAGAGTTGGAAAAACTATTGAAAGTTGGATTTGTCTATCCCATAGTGGATAGTGAATTACTTAGCCTATTAGTCATTGTTCTAAAGAAAGGTGACAAATGGAGAGTCTACATTGATTTCCAATGGTTGAACATGGTGACATTCAAGGATCATTTCCCTCTACCATGTGTTGATGAAGTCCTGAATACCATCACAGGGCACTAGTATTATAGTTTCCTAGATGGATATAGTGGGTACAACCAAATCCACATTGCATCAGAAGACCAGGAAAATACCACATTCACCAATCCATGGGGGATGTTTGCATACAAGAAAATGCCCTTTGGCATCTATAAATTGATATCTTTGAAAGACTTGTATTAACTATCTTTACAAAATAGATTGGCAATGGATTCAAAGTATTTATGGATGATTTTTCCACATATGGCCTAGATTTCAAGCAATCCTTGGACCATTTAGAGTAGTTTTAAAAATATGCATTAAAAAAATTAAAGCTCAATTTGTAAAAGAACCACTTAATGATTTAAGATGGCATAGTTCTAGGACATAAAGTATCTCATAAAGGAATAGAGGTAGATCCAAAAAAGATAAGAGCCATTCAAAACATCACTTAGAGGAAAAAAACAGTCAGATATGTCATATCATTACTTGGCCATACCAATTATTATAGGATATTTATTGAAAACTTTTTAGAAATTACAAAACTACTAGTTGAATTAACAAAGAAAGATGCCCCATTTCAGTGGATAGAATAATGTGAGAAAGCATTCAAGACCCTAAAATAGTCCATGACTAGTAATGAAGGGTGAGATTGCTTTTAACCATTGCAGCATCTCACTTAGCTTAATTTTACTTTTTCATGTCATTTACAATTACTAAGTCATTTACTTTTGTTAAGCTATTTACTTTTCTAATGTCCATTAGTAAGGCAAAATAAGTGCGATTGGTTTTGAGCATAAAGTGTAATTTTTTGGTAACATAATAGTAACTTTGCTTAATTTTCTTAGTAATAAAGTTACCTGGTAATCCTAGTAATAGTTAAATGAGCCTAGGACATGTACGACAATCCAAGAATGGATACTTATTATCCATAGGCTAGAATAGTTTACTACTCTCATTGAACTTAGACTTAGATTTTATCACCACATTTCTATCACGCTTACATTTAGTTTTAATTTGAGCCAAACAACATCATCATACCATATACCTTACTAAGAGTATAACCATAAAACTTGCACTTCACTAACTCGATGTGAGAAGATAATGATCACAAATAGAACATAAACTACTAGTATATTTACATTGTCCATCAATGGATTATGATTAAGTCACATGTGAACACTCATGAATTGTATAGTTGACTATTTGAATACCCAACTGCTCATCATGAACCCATGGGGAATGTTCACTTATAGAGAAATCTCATTCAATCTTTGCAATAAAGCTACTACATTCCAATGAATTTTTAGAAATAGATTGGTAATGAGGTCAAAGTGTTCTTGGATGATTTTTTCACCTATGGACCTAACTTTGAATAGACATTGAACCTCTTAGAGCAAGTACTAAAATGATGTGTAGAAATCAATTTAAAGCTTAATTAGTTAAAAAGTCATTTAACATTCCAAGAGGATATAGTTATAGAAAACAAGGTTTCACAAAGAGAAATTAAGGCCGATCTAGACAAAATCAAATTCATCTAATAGATAATACAGAGATCACACTATTAAAGGTGTGAGATCTTTTCTGAAGAACACTAGATATTATACAAGATTCATTGAAAAATTCTCAAATATGGTAAAACTATTAGTTAAAATTACTAAGAAAATGCATAAATTATTTTTACATTTCTATTGTCTATTACATAATAGAAATTATATTCACTTCAATATGTTTTACTTTAGCAAACTATGAGTCAATCAACATCAATTGATCATAAACCTGCAAACTCATTGTCAATAAACTAGTATAATAATATTATTCCAACCATGGATTATGATCTAATCACATGTGTAAAATTGTAACTTATATGGTTGGTTGTTGGAAAATTTTGCTACTCATCACTCTTATTTAGTTGTGGTTTCTACATAATAAATTTTTTTACCTTGGTTACTTAGGAGGATGTTACATTTCTAAGACCTAAGTGATTATGTTCATACTCTTCAAGGGTTAATTACATTTATGTGCAAACTATGTAAGTGTATAGTTGGTTTGTATATCACTAAGTTTGAGTAGAAGCCTTGTGATGCTAATTAGAGTTTGACCTTAGAATCTGCTTGTTATCTTAATTTCATTGTTTCCCTCACTTAATAATGAGTGCTACCTCATTCAGTGATGTTGAGATATTTATCTTAAAATTCATGTTTGATATTTATTGGATTTCATTCTCTAATGATATGTCTCAATCCATTAGCTTCAAATAATCTTTTTCTTGAATTTTTAATTTTTCTGTCAACATTGGTTAACTACTTTTTTCATGACATCACATTCTCATGCTTATCTAAATTCTTTTAACATTGTGAATTCAAATTCAATTAAGTTAATCATGTTACTATGATTAAAAATAATTTCACAAATCAAGGCATCATAACAAAACTCTTAGAGACTAACATCCATCACTCAATGTCAATATGTTGAGTTACCATATGTTTTCATTTACATTAATTATGTTTTTTTTCTATAGCTTATGGGTCTACGATGCAATCATCTTGGAATCACTTTCATTGATGTTAAAGGCCTACCAATGATTAACCTTTGAACGTTTAGAGATTTGGCTAAAGAGTTTTTAGGGAATAAATTTTTTCTTCCTTGGTATGGGAGCCCAAAGTATGAGCACCATTTTGTGCAAATTTAAGGGAGCATCATTTGACATCTAGAATATTTTATAATCAATCAGTTACATCCCTTAATGACAACTTTAAATCATCAACAACTTAACATTTTTCATCTCATCATCAATCATAACAATCCAATATCATTCATCATAACAAACATTATCATTGAACATATTCAATAAATAGCATGGAAAATAAGTAAACGCATAGCAAGTACATAGCACAAAACATATTTAAGTTGGTGGAAGAGCCATTACATCATCATTTGTGTCATGCCAAACATCCTAGATGTTTGTTAGTGAAAAAACCTAATGAGAATTTTTCCCTACTTTCCTAGTGTATTTGGCATTTTCAATGTGTCCTAAGAATCATTAAAAACATGTCATGTTTGTTAGGCATGATTTAAAGATCCTTTGGTGTGTTTTTCAAGTTTGGCAGGCAAGTGTGAGTTGTTGCAAGTTACAATCAACTAAAAGTAGATCTAGACCTGACTAAGAGTTCAAAATGAGTCATAGTTTATCATAGCTAGAAAGAAACAAATGAAAAAAAATGATGTTTTTAGGTAATATTTGATAGTGTGAGGTTGTGTAGGTCATAGGAGGCCTTAATCACTTGTGTTTAAGGCTAAGTTGAAAGGGCTTTCACCTAGGAGATCCATTCAACATTAGATTAATTTCATTCTATGAGAAATTATGCCAAATAAGAGAGGCTACTAAATGACTCCAAGTCAAAGGAAGAAGCTTCATAGATAAGAAAGTGGATTACTTTCAAATGGTTTTATCAAGAACTCTATTTCCCCACATGTAATATCAACTATGTTAGTAGTTAAGAAAGATACTAATGAGATGAGGATGTGTATTGATTTTAGGAAAGTTAATGGGATTACTATCAAGTATGGATTTTTTATACTTATAATGGATGACATTCTTGATGTTTTAGCTAAAGCTGAAGTGTTTTGAAAGATTAATTTGAAAAGTTATTATCATCAAACAAGGATTAGACCTAGTGATGAGTAGAAAACTACCTTTAAGACTCCAAATGATTTGTATAAGTTTTTACTCATATCATTTGTACTAACTAATGCTCCTACCTTATTTATGAGGCTAATGTGATGCATTGAGTGATCTAATTGGTAAATTTTACATTGTTTTCTTCATTGATCTTTTGATTTACAACTTTAATAAATATGAGCACATGTACCATTTGAGGATGGTGTGTTCCAAATAAGTTGATGAATAATGCCAAGAATTACCATGTTATAAAGAGGCTAGGAAAATTTTTTATTTGGGTTATTTTGTTCGCAAAACTAGGCTAAGATGGAGCCTATAAAAATCAAGGTAATTAAGGAGCAACCTTCACCTAAGGATGTTTTAGAGGTAAGATCTTCTTAGTTTGGTTGGTTTATATCTAAGGTTCAATAGAAATTTTAATTCTAATACATGGCCTATTCTTTTTTGTTTAAAGAAGAATTCAACATTTCTATGGGATGATGTAAAGGAAACATTATTGTCTTGAAGGAAAATATTTGTAGTATTCTAGTGTTCGCTATTCCAAAATTATTCAAGATTTTTAAAGAGGAGGTGAATGCAAGTGGACTTACAATTGGTGGTGTGTTGTCATAAGAGGATAAACATATTACATTTTTTTCTAAAAAATTGAATGAGTTTAGGCAAAAGCATAGTGTATATGCGAAAGGATTATATGCCATACTTCATGTTATTAAACACTAAAAGCATTACCTTATTGAGAAGTAAATTTGTACTTTTAACTAATCCATAAGGTACTATTATAGCTTTTGAATTCCAAAAAAAAAACTTAGTGCTAAGCATATAAAATTTTCAAAACAACTCCAAGAAGTCCATTTTATTTTAAAGCATAGGAGTGGAAAATCTAATGTTTTAGTTAATGCTTTATCTAGAATTCATCATGTTTCTTATTCTCATATTGAGGTAAATGACTTTGGCAAATTGTATTAATATTATACTGATTTTTGTGATGTTTGAAAAGATTTAAATTCTCCTTTATTTGATAGGATTGATAGATGGAAGGCCTATCATATCCAATAGCGCATTCTATTCCAAGGACAAAAAAATTTAAAAAGGTGCCTTCAAGTTGAAGATACTAGAAAATAAACATAATGCTAACACAGTAAGTCATATGGACAAGACCAAGACCTTGGAACTTGCTAACAAAAATTACTTTTGGCCAAGCATGTATAGATATGTACTTAAGTTTGTTAAGGAATGTTATATTTGTCACAATTTTAAAGGGGAAAAAGATGTTAATGGTCAATACATGCCATGACCAATTCAAAATGCTCCTTGAAAAAGTGTTTCTTTTGAATTTATTTGTGACATTCCAAGAATAAATTCTAGTCATGATTCTCTTCTTGTTGTGGTAGATAGATTTACAAAGATGAATTACATGTTGTGAGTGAGTAGAATATTAGATTCATTGGTAATTTTTGGAGAACTTTTTCAAAATTATTAGGGACTAAGTTATTATTTTTCATAGCCTATCATCCTTAAAATGATGGATAAATTGAGCTTGTTAATAGGTCATTGTTGAAGATTCTTAGATGTATATGTGGGGATCAACCTCATAGATAAGAAAATATACTAGCTCTTGCAGAATTTTCTTATAATAATGCATTTTACCTATCATTAAAAAAAGTTATTTTAATGAAAATTATGATTTTTCACATAAGATGGTTGATAAATTGAATAAATTTGGTGATTGTGCTTCTCATAACATTGATTTTATTCAAAAAATGAAGAAATTGCATTAACAAGTGAAGTTCCAACTAGAAAAAAAAAGTTAAAGAGGTGAATGTTAAGCATAATAGGGATAAAAGAATATTGAATTCAATGTTGGAGACTATGTATGGATTTATTTGAACAAAGAAAAGTAGAAGCATGTGCAATTCTAGAATCTTAAGTCAAGAAGAATGTATCCATTTAAGATTAGGGCTAAAATCAATAATAATGCATACCAAATTGATTTACTTAATGATTTTCCTATTTCTTGTTTGTTTAATGTTTCAAATTTGATTTCATTTTATGGAAATTTTTTATCATCATACTTGGAGAATAGTCTTGAAGTTTTTAAGGATGATATTCTAGATCAAACACCATTAAAGGCATCAAAGAGGCCAATTGTATATAAGAAAGGAAGGCTAGGAGAACTAGAGATAAAAAGAATCATGAGTACCTAGTACATTGGAGTGATTTAGGCTCTAAAAATTGATATGGATCCATGAGTTTGATTTGAATATCTAGAGGCTTGATGTTATCCCAAATGTATAACCTTCTTAAGGTTAAGAGTCTTTTAAAAAGGGAGGAAGATGATGAAAGTTTCACCTTAACTTCCTAATATATTTGGCATCCTAAATGTATTCTAGGAGTCATTAGAAAGGTGTTGTATTAATTTGGCATGATTTAAAGATGTTTTTGATGTGTTTCTAAGGTTTGGACAAGTATGTACAACTTGCTATGAATCACAATTAGCTATAACTAGATCTAGACTAGACTACAAGCCCACAATGAGTTACAATCGATTATAGTGAGAAAGAAAAAGAGGTAAAAGTAATATTTTTACATAGATTTGATAGTGCAAGGTCATGCAAGCAATAGGAGGCTACAACCACCTATTTCAAGCTCATGTGAACAAAATTTAACTTGTACCTACTTTAAGCATCTATTTGATAATTTGGCGTTCTTCACTATGTAAGGCCTTGAAGGTCTTAGTCTTAAAAATTGAAGATTCATGCAAGTTATAGATGGTCAAAGTGAGGTCTACTACATGAGGATGTGAGTTGTAGTAATTCGTAGTTTAATAAAAACTAATTTTTTGAAGATGAAGTGTTAAGAGAGAAGTTCAACAATTAGTAGTAATACTATATAAGTCAAGGAATGTATCAATTATGAATAATCAAAATATGCCCTAAGTTGTAAGTTGCAAGCTTTGTATGAGTCTTTATCCTCTTCCTTAGCCATTGTGAAGAGTGAATGAGGATTATCTTTCATGGTGGTTTTGTGATAATTGTGATGGTTGTGTGGTGTAAGGATTGTTATGTTTCTTATTATCCTTGGAGTATTTGCTTTCATTTTATATTTGTAATTAATTTTAATTCCAACAATAATAAATATTCCTTTTATTTTATTGTGTAATTGTTATACTTGTTTGGGTTTTGGCAATATGAGAGAGCTTGGATTGGGAAATCCAAGGAACCTTCTTATGACAACCTTTGGAAAGGATTGCATAACTTAGTTAATCTCATCTACTATCTCATTCACAATTCATCTTACCAAATATTTTCCTTATCAACATGTCCAATATTAATACTTCTTTGTTACATCTCTCATTAACTTCCAACTACTTCATATTTGTTCAAACTATTTAACAAAATATTGTTATCTTTGTTCACAAGTATCATGACCTATGACCAAGTTATTCCATTCATCTTGGCCTATATCAATAAGTTGTGATGTCCCTAATTATTTAATTTACAAGTTGCTACATTCCTTGCAACTTAAAGAATTTGTCATTATCTAGGTTATGATGTTTATACTAGTGTTGCATTGAGGGTAGATTCTTAATTCTACAAGAGGCACAGCCAAGCTTGTGCTTTGTAAGTTAAATAATAAAGGATTTATCTACTGCCAACAATAAAAATTTTCATCTATGCATTGTAGAAATGAGAAGCAAATCATTAAAAGGAAAATGCATAAATGAAATCAACATCTCTAGATAAAACCCTTATCATTGTCTACAAAACTCTAATTTCATTAGTAGAATAAAAATGGTAATCCATCCATCTAGCCCTTCAAATAGAAAACAAAGTACTTCACCACATCATTTAAAATACAAAAAATTATCCAAAGGCACAAATCAAAAAATTATAATAAATCCTCGATCATTAGCAACATTAGGAAAAGAATGATGAATGTTAGGAACAGTACAAAAGAGGTAGGAACAACAAATTAGTATGGTAGAAAGGTAAATGCTTAGATGAATGTTAAATGTTACTAGAAGAGATGAATTATATAATAAAAATATTAGAGGAAGATTTGAAGTGGATTTTATTTTAAATAAGTTACAAGAATGGTAGCTTGGATGGTTTAGACATATGCAAAGAAGATCAAACAATGAGCCTATAAAAAAAAGGTTGCTACATCACTATTCTAGAAAGGCCATAGAAATGAAGTAGAAAAAATACATGGAAAAAATAATTGAAGATGATTTGAAGATATTGAAAATAAATAAAGATAAACGGAAAAAAAGAACTCATTTTGTTGAGACAACACTAGGATGATGATGCCAAGGTTCCAAACTTACATATAAAAGATATCACATAAGAGAAAAGAATGGAATTTGTACCAAGCATGCCAATTTCAGTTTACACCATAAAGTCACATGTGCACAAACTTATTAGATCCAAGTTAACATTGAAAATACATGGTAAATTCTTACCTGTAAACAAATTTCTATTGAAACCCTCATTGCTATGCAAAAGAATACTAAGACTCTAATCAAGACAACCTACAAACAAAATCACTTCAACAACATCCCTACAAAATTCTCATTTATTTAATAATGGATCAAAAGAGCAAGTAGATAAAGTGGAAAGGATAGATGAGATGAAGGCAGAACAAAGAAAGATAATCCACTACAAACAAAACTCTTTGCTTACATTAGAACATGTTTTGCCAAGACTTACTATTTATAGGATCTAAACAAAAATATTTTTTCTCAAAGTTAAGCTATGTAAACAAAGCTTGAAGCAAGGGTTTTGGCGCTATTTCTTTTACTAACAATGGCTTATTAGGGCTACTTGTAAATCCAAGGTAGATCCTTTAAAGTTTGCATGATCCAACCTTCATCTACCCTCTTCATTCCTAAAGGAAACAAGAGGAAAATTATAGATTCCTCTAGTTCTATATTTCATAATGATAAACTAAACAACAATATGAATGAGAATATTTTTGATTAAATAGTTTACACCTTTACACAATTCTATGCAATTTTTTTTCTTATCAACAAAATCCCTTTTGCAAAAAATTTTCAAGATTGGGTTAAAAATAATTGGAAATCAAGAACTCTTAAGTTAGCCCTTGCTTCTAATCTTCCTAAAGGGCTTGTTTTTTTCATTTGCCTTTGAAACTAAGACAATGGTAAATATTGTGAAGCATAAATCCATTTGGCTAGCTAACCACTTTTTATTGGAATAAGGCGACGATGATGATGATCAATTCATTTGGGATGTTTTCAACTCCTTAGATCTTCAACCATGGAGAGAGTATTTTGATTTTGAAAAAGAAAGAAAAAGCATCCTAGTAATTTGTGTTAAGTTTCCAATAGTTCTAGTACACTTTTCACCACATGTAGTTTCATGTTCCCATTTCCAAATAGTTTCATTTGTGAATAAGACCTTCAATGAAATGGCAAATTGTAATAATGGGCATGTCTCTTGGGGGAACCTTTGAAAGTTTGACCTTATGTATTTATACTGGTAACTTAGAGGTTATACTAGCATGAAGTTGCAGAGTCAACAAAGGTAAGTAACAAATGCTAAGTGAAGTAAAATATGAAAGAACTTGATCATTCCTTCTAGCTAGGTCTTGGCCAAACCATAGTGGAAATGTTAGATTTCCTCTAAGGAATAGACGCTAAAAGAAGATAACTCTAAGGAACCCTTAGATCATGAACTAAATACAATTATTCATTTCTAAATTCCCTAATAATTAAGTTTCTTTCTATTTTCTTTTGCATTATTCCTACTGTATTTACTATGCATAATGTTGAATATTGTATATTTGACATTTGCCATGACATTTGAGAATGAGATGTTACATGTAGACATTCTCACTTCACAAATCTTAGAGGTTGTTGAAATGCAATCTTTTTTTGATTTTTATGCAAGGCCAACTCATCAAATATGTGTTAGAATAGATGTGTAAAAACCAAGATGAGATTCTTTAGACTTTAATGTGAAAGGAAAGACATTTTTGCAAAAAATTTCATATCTTACACTACTAAATCAATGTTACTACTATCATGTTCTATGTTTTTTGGATATGCTTGAAGTATATCTTTATTAATTAGGATTCACTTGGATGAGTTGGCCTTGCATAAAAATATGTAAATATTTATTGTTACAAATAGGTTGTTCTTGCAATGTTATAAATGAAATCTTTATTATTTGGTAATATGGTAATAAATATAGTAATATGGTGTTATGGATGAAATATTATTTATTGTTACAAATAGGTTTTTCTTGCAATGTTATAAATGAAATCTTTATTATTTGGTAATATGGTAATAAATATAGTAATATGGTGTTATGGATGAAATATTATTTATTGTTACAAATAGGTTGTTCTTGCAATGTTATAAATTTAGCACTACCATTAAGTTCTTCCTCTATTATTATGGGTGAAGTATTATTTAGCATTACTAATAAGCTCTTCATGCAATGTTATGAACAAAATATTATTTAGTGTTACCAATCTATAAGTGGTGGTTGGCCTCTTAATCAAAATAAGCTCTCCCTCTACTATTATGATGGAATATTATTTAGTGTTACTAATAGGCTATCTATGGAGCATTATGGATGAAATATTATCTAGCATTACCAATCTATGAGTGGTAGTTGGCCTCTTAGCCAAAATTAACTTCTAACAAAATTATTGTATATAGGATTTGAGTTTTGACCTCACAATCATCCAACAAGGCCTGATTTTAAGATTTTACTTTCTTTCAATATTCTTGACAAAAACCTAAACTTCAAATTACACATCCATGGAGTATTGTACATTGTACAATTATTTGAGATAGATCTTTATGATTTGGACATTTTCTCTTCATTGTATATAAAAATTAAAAATCATCAAAACCACATCTAAATTATATGTACTAAGACATATCACCAATAAAATACTTTCACAGAATTAACATGGTAACACAATAAAGAACATAGTATACCACAAACATAACATGAACTCATAATGTACCATTTACAAAGTAAGGAACTTGCCAATAATGTAAAAATGGGTTGAAGTAAATCATCTCTGTTAGAAGCAAGGCTTTGCAAACTCCATAGAGAGATAATCAAAATCTTTTTTTTTTAATCCAAAAAGATCAAAGCAATTAATTTATACAAGATACAAAACACAAAAGTATCTAATGTTTGAACTAAAATTGGATATAATTCATTAAAGGCATAAGTCACTGAAGCTATGTATTGTGTAGAAAGACATTCAACAAAAATATTACATATAATTTGGAAAGATATCTTGCATGTCAAGGATTCACACACAATATGAAGATAAAATCCAAAGTCTTACCAGTAAAACTTCATCTTATTCATACAATATGAATGAATATTTTTATATTAGGGAAAAGAATATATTGAAAATTTTAAAAAATCTTATTCTATTACTGTAGGACACATTGGAAAGTCAAAATTTTTAAAGAATAATAATGATAAAGTGAAGTGATACCTTATGGTATTAGGAATATGATAAACATAATTGAGAGTCCTTAAGGTTTTATCATTTTACTTTTAAATGCATCAAATATGTTAACGAGTAAAGGAAGATTTATGTAAAGAACTTATGTTACTTATTATAAAGTTAAAATGGTAACTTCTTTACTACCATTAATTTAGACTGTCACAATTTTAACAACTTTAATATAAGGACTATTAATTTGATATTGTAAATTTTTTTATTAATATAAGTAATATCTCATATCATTGGAATGAATTGTCATTATTTTTACTAAATTACTCTATGCCACAAAAAGGTTGCTTGGTTGTTATTGAACACCTTAACCAACTTCTCCCATTCTTTACCCCTAACAAAACATACAACAAGCATGAGCTAGTTGTGTAACCTATTTCTTCAAGTTGTACTTTTCATAATTTAGTAAATTATTTGCTTTTCATTTTAAAATATATATATAATTTATTATTTTACTTCATAACATTAACCTTTCTAAAATTGCTAAAATGCTAAAAAAATTTATAATTATCTAAACAACTAAGAAAAAATTTAGAATTGGATGAAAATTATTACAAAAATAAAAAGGATAATCGTTGTTTGAAAGGTATTAGGACTAATGGTTTTCCTAGTTTCTTCTCATGGTTTAGGGACCATGGAACACTCTAAGTTTTCCATCTATTTAGAGATCATGGTTTAAGGACTATGGACAATGCATGTTTGGAGACTTATCCCTCTTACCATTAACACTTATTATGACCTATTGATGAGTGGCAAGGTACCTCTACACACAAACATACGAATACAAGCATTACACGCGTGATCCGGTCGAACTCCGCAGACGGACTAGTTGTGACATCTAGATAGTTAGCCTTAGGTCGCAGTTCATTGTCTTCCCACCTGGACTAGTATTATCTTTATCATGTATGGTTTAGTCCAGAGTGAGGTGTATGATGTGGTTCCTAGTCTAATGATACTCCTGAAGTTAGTGGAAAGTAAGATTAACTAAGCTAGGAGAGAAAGGGTGAGAGAATCTAAACTAGCCTAAGTGCGATGAGCAACCATTCCTTGATTATCCGTACACATCTTGGACTTCATGTATGACTACCACTGGGATTACCAAGCGCAAATCCTAGGTATGCTATTGGGTTACCAAGTAGTCACACTTAAATGCTCGTAATCAAGTCATGCTCATTCCACATTCTAACGTGAGTTTACGGGTGAGAGAGATTAACTAGGAAAGCAGTCAATAAAAATTAATTAAATAATTAAACTAAGTGAATGCTGCAATGATGAAGTAATCTCGATCTTTATTACCAGTCATGTGTGTGTCCAAGTACGTCACACTTGAATAAAGGATGTCGTACAATTACAATCACCACACTGCGAGCATACACTGGAAAATAATTCTATCTCTGGAGGGGTAAAACTGCTAGAGTTTCACTAAGGGACTAAAAACTAAGTTGAGAAATAAGGGAGAGTCACCTCTTATTTATAGACATTGCGGTGGGCCGTGATATCGCGTATGCAATATTGCGGTTGCCTTAAATGACGACTCATCATACCCCCACAACTAAATGAAAACCCATCCTCGAGTTACAGTGATTACATAGTGGATAGGTATGGGATTATTAGATGAAGAAAATGGAATTATGTCGTAGTGTGGAATGAAAAAAAAACAAAGACACAACACAAATGTTCTACACCTACAAAAATTTTGGAACTCATGTAGTTCCAGGTGGTGGTGGCTCCTCCATTAGTGCCTTCCCTTTGTCTTGTGCTCCAAGTTTTGAGGCTTGATGGTGTTGAAGTATGGCTTGGAGCTTCTCCTCTTCGGTCCAAGGGTCTTGTGCCATCCATGCTAAAGTTTCAACATTTAACAGAGTCGGCACTTCCCACGGACAAGGTAGTTGCGGAAACATTTGGTTGGCCTTGACATACCAAGCCGCGAACACCTGTCGTTCCTCCTCATAGGCTCTAGCTTTATCCTTGTACTCCTGAAAATATACTAGCCATCAAGCCAAGTCTGTTGCGATACCTTTCTATCCTTGGTAGCTAGCTTTTACCACCTCAAGTTCAGAATTTGCAACTTCCAATTTCTCCAATAGCTTCTTGCGTTCTGCAAATTCTACTTCATATTTGATGTGGGTGGTTGCTACCTGCTGCTTGAGCACTGACCTTGGGCACCCTGCTATTAACATGGCAAGGTTGGCATATCTTAGATTTTTCAACTCCATGTATTCTGTCAGATCTTGAATCTGCAGGTCCTAGCTTTTTAACTTCCGCTTGGTGGGTGAAGGCATATGTGTCCAATATGGCCCGCTAGTCAATGTGTTGAGCACTGATAGTGTTGATTTGGGCCTTGGCCATATGGATCTCCTTTTCAAGGATCTATTTATACATCCCCATCTGATCACGAAAGTTCTCCTTTAGCTTCTCATGTCATTTAGCCTCGTTCTGCCATGCGCGTATCTCAATAGCTAACTTTTGACGAATGACGCGTACCTCCTCCATCAAGAGAGTTCGATTTTCTCTAGCTAAATGGCTTACATCTCAATTGACCTAGATGAATTATTCTCATAATTGATGGAAGTGTTCCTTGAGAACATTCTTATGCTTTTCCACAGTGATCAACCTAAGGTTTTCTGCAACCAATTGCTTGTTTTCTTCTTATAAGGCCTTGAGTGCCTTAAGATGCACATGAGTTTGCGCCTGTGCTGCGGAGGCATCCCAAACAGCCTTCTCTTTCTCATCAACCACCCTTTTATTTTCCACTATTAACTTGGTTAACTGCTCAGTTCTAAAATTATCTAGTTGGTCTGTGGGAACAAATTGCATAGGGTCCCATTGTACTGCTTGTAAGACCACAAGCTACTCTTGTAGTTTCTGCACTTCAGCTTCAGCATGCTCGGCCCTCACTTTTGTTAAGACTAGCTTCACCTTTGAGGAAATGAGATCTGACTGAATTGTTGTAACATCCTGAGGAATGTCAAACAGGGATGTCATTACTTGCCCTATTTGAAGCAATCAATCAAGCACATCCTCATGTTCTACAAGAGTCATTGAGGTTCTGGCCAAAGTTTGAGCATCCCGTGCTCCTGTGAGATCTATCAGTGGCACAACAAGTATGTTGAAGGATTCTTTGATGTGGTCTACGACCACTTCTATAGCTCCCATGGTATTCTGGTGTTGCATGAACACCATGGTGGCCCCTTCACCAGTTTCTAATTGCACCTGGAAAGATGCTGCATTTTCTGAGATCTGTTGTGACCATTTACTTTCCCCTCCTATTGTGTGAATAGATACTTCACCCCTTGTGCGATCTAATGAAACAGTAGGCTGAATGGCATCATTGATGACATAGAAGAGGTTTGCATCATTATGGCTTCCCCAACTGACCATCTCAGTGATGGCCCTAAGATGGCTCATTGATGGTCTGTAGTCTTGCGACGGATGTTGATCCTGGCCGGTGCTGGGCCTTGCTTCCTTTTGTTGGTTGAACCCTGTGCTTGGAGGTTGGCTGAGTCCTACAAGTTGAGTTGCAGTTGGTTCATCCATCTATTCTTCTTCTTGTTCTAGTCATAGCTCCTTGCTAGTACTTTTACTTGGAGCTGGTGCCTTTAGCAATTCAGCATATGAAGCAGTTTGGGCTTTTCGGAGGACATCATTGGTGTACCCCCGAATACTAGCATGTCGAAAAAGCTTTCTGATAAGACAAGGGAAAGGTAGCACCATCTTCCCTATCTTTCTTTCTTTGAACCACCTCAAGATCTCTGTTAAATATAGATGGGGTAGGTTAGCGTTAACCTTTCCCATCAACACTGCACATCCTCTAGCCGCATACGTTGATATTCTTTTCAAGCCCTCTGTGCGGAAGAGGTGATATGTTCCAATTTTGAAGTAAACCCTCTCTTCCGTCATCAACTCACCAAAGGTTTTATCTCTATGATAAGCCTTCTCCAACCAATCCTTTCACACATCGAGGTCTGAACAAGTGGATAACTAAGCAACTTTGGGCCCTGTATTCAGAAGGTTTAACACCTCTAAAATGGCCTCCACAGAGAAGTCAACTATCACACCACAAATATTGACAATGGTGCCTTGCTCCCTATTGTGCCAAAATTGGTACGTCTCTCCTAGGTACCAGGCACTGCTTTCAGAGAGGATAAGCCATAAGGGAGACCCTTTGAGGTGATCCCTAACGGCCTCAAGAGTGAACTCTGCAAATGATTCAAAGTTCAATTCCACAATCACTGCAACGAATCTGGACTTCTCGTGGATGGCCTGAACACAATCTTGGGGCAATGTGAGCTGTTGTCCCTATTTAGGTGCTGCAACAACTCCTCCTTATGCCTACTTGGACCATCCGATAGGAGGTTCTTCATGATGAATGTTGAATGATTGCTCCTCTTGTTCTACATGTTTTCTGGCAGGACCTTGTCTTCCACCTCTTCGAGATCGTTTGCTTCCACCTTGGGTAGGACCTTCTTGTTGTCCACGTTTTGGGACCATCTGCAATCACATGGATCAAGTGTTAGTAAGCTTGTTTTTGAAATTGAGTTATACCTTACTGCTTGCCTTAATTAATGATCTTATTTTATCTCCGTGTGATCTTTCCTGAAAGTTTGTAATAATGGGTCCTCTTTTACTTAGGTGGTTTTTTAATTTTAATTTCCTGGTATACCTAAGGGGTAAATGATTTTTGAGCACAAATATTCTAAGTGTTATAGTTAATTACCCTAGATGATGTCCTTTGGGCGATGATAAATTTCAAAAAAGTTAGGCACTTTTCGGCAAGTGTCCCTCCCCCACGACTAAGCTGAACACTTTGGGTTCAAGCAAGGTCAAACGGAATTAAAATTGGAGTACCAACGAGCGAGATATAATGAGAAAAGAAAGGGTTGCTCAATCGCAAGTCGTAGAGAAAAACTTCAAAAACTCCCCCGTGTGAATGGCAAAAATGATGCTAAGTGTTGCGGGGGGATCACCTATTTATAGGTGGCAGGGACGCGATATCGCATATGATACATCACGTACGCGATATCACGTCCCTAGTGACATGAGGCACAACAAAAATACCGAATTTTTAAAGGATTTTTTTTTGAAATTAACATTGTAAGCTAAGGACATTGAGCTATTATGAAGGGGTTCTAGGATAATTCCATTAATTTAAAAGGTACAATTAATGATGATAGTGTGGATTTTATCAATAAAACCTTAGGTGGTAAGAAAAAGGTTATGTGATGGTTCATGGGAATGTGGAAATTCAGAGGGATAATAGTAGGGAAGAAAATTGTTAAAATTATACTGAGGGTAAGAAATGATGTATGTGAGCTATTTCATAAGTGATAATTACAAAAAATTACACAAGTGGATCCTCCCCAAATCAAGTTTCAACCTATAATGCCCTTGTGTAACCACACTTAAAGTGTCCGTGGGCACTAGAAGGGTTAGATGTAATCTGCACTAACTCCATAAAACACACACAATGTAAATATCACCAAAATGAGGTAAGAATTCTATGTTACACATGACATGAGCTACAATTACATGAATAGTGAGATGAGACGAACTATAGAAAGTGATTGTAGAGATTGGGACATGAGGTAATTGACCCAAGGCACAACGAATCCTACGTGTAAAGCATGATAAAGGTATCATTAACCCATCGTTCCAAGATCAGGACCAAGTCCATTCCTCTAATTAGTGATATCGCATTGTTTCATCCCATGATGAGAAACTATGAGAGTACCATAACAACAAGGTGTACGATCCTTGGCATTTTGTTCAAGGGAGGAGTGATTTTTGTTTTGTGGCACTTTTCTTTTCATTTTCTTTTTCTCTTTCTTCTTTTTTTGAATATTGAATCCAGAGAAGCCACCAACCTTCAAGTATGGGTGCATGTCTTTCTAGTGGGACCCCCTAGAACAGCATTGGATTTTTGAGTGCCCTTTTGATTACTCTTACTTCCATTTTTCGTTAGATCTACAAGGATCTTAGTACAACCACGTTGCATGATAACTCTCACAGACATCATCAAAGAGAATCTGCAAGTCCCCTTGATGTCACACCCTAATCATTTCCTCTTGGTCCATCCGTCTTCATTCTAGGTACAATGAACACAAAATTAATTTTAAGTTTTTAGCATGTCAAGAATATCACTGTACCCTCGAATAGAACCTCTTATTTGTAGAATGGATGAGTGGGTGTAATGAGCTCACTGTCCAAATAATTGCTCACTCGAAACTTAATAACATAGAACACACCTCAACCAACGATCCACATGAGTGTTTTATTCGTAGATGAGACTACTTACAAAAACGTAAAAAGACAAAAACACAAAAAGATAAAAAGATAAAACAAATAGTTGAAAAATGAAAAACTAGAAAACAAAAACTTGAAAAATTAAAGAAAACTAAAAAATATTTATCAATCCTACTTGTTATTAGAATGGGGGGTATCCCCCATAACTAAACGATTAAGGATGGTAAAGATTAATAAATGGAAGATGAGGATCATGTTGGAAGTATTGGGGCCCGGTCATACTTACCCCATCGAGGTTCACACACTTGATTATAATGAGCATAGTGGGGCAATTTATACGATGTAGTTCCCAGATAACAAGTTGACCCACTATGATATTTGGGACCGTTAGATGATATGCAAGGATTCGGTTGTCGCTCTCCATAGCTGTGTTCATTGGGCCGTATTGTTGTTGGAGTGCGAGTTGGTGGCCCTGATGAATTTAAATGAGGCGTTGGATTTGAAGATAAGGGTGCACCATAGTGTGGGACATGTGCTGAGTTCGAGGATGCAGTGGCCTTGGAATTGTGTTGTCCCTTCTTACGGCCATGTTTAAAGAAGGCGTGCTTTTGATGTTGCTGAGGTTTCTTACTATTGTTGGAAGTACTAGCACAAGTGATGTTCGTGGGTTGTTTCTGTGGTGCAAGTACCTTATGAACAGTTGGTGGCACTATGGAAGGAGGGAAAGGATGAGAATTTTGAAAGTTAGGAGGAGTATAAGGTGCACAAGGTGGTGGTTGTGTTGAAGATATGGGCTGATAGTATTGAGGAGAATGGTACTGTGGTGAGATAAAGTGTGTTGGCCCAGTTGGAGAAACAAGATTTTGAACAAGATAAACATTTGGATTCGGATGATATGAAGGGTGTCTCCAATCTAGTGGTGGTCTCCGCCACAACTAGGAGTGTTGTCATTGTGATCAAACACAGTATATTTGTACGAACTCTGGATGTAACGTGTTTCCCCAATGCTCATGTAAATGTACCAATATTGGGCATTGGCCCTTGGGGTTATCGTATAGGCATATGTTGCATTCATACACATGATTGGTAGTTGAGCTCTTATTTTCCTTATTCCTTCTTTCTGATTGTCTAATGTTTCGTCCTACTTCTTGGGTTGTCAAAACTATATCTCCAATAATGTTGATAAATTCTCCACACTTTTGATACGTCCATTCCCACATCTTATTGATCTTTGTCTCGACTTCTTCAAATGTTTTTTGTGTTGGCAAAGATGATGTTTCCACCTTGAGATTGGTTGATTTCTCCTTTTTATTATCATGGACCTTTGTTAAGTTGAGATTTTGGTCCCGTTGATATTTTTCAACACTCTCCCATCTAGCCATTTCTCCTTCTTCTTTTGCTACCTGCTTAATAAGCTCTTGGACCTGATGGGTTTGTAGTTCTTATAGTTAACCTTGGGCATACATTCCTAAGGTCTTTCTTATTTCATCACGAAGTCCATCAATGATATGGTACATTAGCCTTTCCTCAGAAAACCCATGGCCTGGATAGTTGTTTAATAGTGCATAATATCTTTCTAAGGCCATGTCCAAGGGTTCATGTTGTGCTTGTTTCCACTCTTAGATTTGTTTCCTCAAGGCTGACACTCTTGCGTAGGTTTGATATTTTTCGTTAAAGACTTCTACCATTGTTGACCAATGTCATATTGAATTTGGTTTTAACAATCTATACCATACTTTTTCTTGGCCAACGAGTGTCATAGGAAAGAGCTTAAGTTTTTGCCACCCATTATTAATGTTATTCCAAGGCTTGTAAGTGTTGATGCGGATCTAAGTCATAGCCTCTTGAAAAATTAGGAAAGTTGTTTAAGTCGAGCCTGGGTAGACGGCTCTCTTTACGATGCCTACGTGAGATTCGAACAGCCTCTTGTATTTGCGTTAAGCTTGTAGTGGCCAGGAGGGGTTTATCATCATCTTGTAAGTTATGCTTTCATGTGTTGGGATGATGTTGTTTCTGTTCATGTTTATAAGAAAGCCCCACTTCAGGTTGTGTACTTCAATCTTCATTGTCATATAGTTTGTTGGTTCTCCAATGAACTTCCTCACTAAGTGTGACATTATTGTAATCTTGTAGGAGAGGCATTGTGAAGTTGTGTGTGAATTACATGTGACTTTTAATAATTATTTTTTCTAAAAGATATATCGTTAAGTCCTTATACAGCGACCTTGTATGATATAACTAATCTAGATAACTAGCACCGTCCCCGACAACTGCGCCAATGATGAGTGGCGAGGTACCCCTACACTCAACCATACGAATACGAGTGTTACATGTGTGATCCGGTCGAACTTTGCAAACGGACTAGTTATGGCATCTAGACAGTTAGCCTTAGGTCACAGTTCGTTGTCTTCCCACATGGACTAGTATTATCTTTATCACGTATGGTTTAGTCCAGAGTGAGGTGTATGATGTGGTTCCTAGTCTAATGCTACTCCTGAAGGCAGTGGAAAGTAAGATTAACTAAGCTAGGAGAGAAAGGGTGAGAGAATCTAAACTAGCCTAAGTGTGATGAGCAGCTGTTCCTTGATTATCCATACACATCTTGGACTTCGTGTACCACTACCATTGGGATTACCAAGTGTAGACCCTAGGTACGCTACTGGGTTACCAAGTAGTCACACTTAAATGCTCGTAATCAAGTTATGCTCATTCCGCATTCTAACGTGAGTTTAAGGGTGAGAGAGATTAACTAGGAAAGCAGTAAATAATAATTAATTAGATAATTAAACTAAGTGAATGCTACAGTGATGAAGTAATCTTGATCTTTATTTCTGGTCATGTGCCTGTCAAAGTACATCACACTCGAATAAAGGATGTCGTACAATTACAATCACCACACTGCGGGCATACACTGGAAAATAATTTTATCTCTGAAGGGGTAAAACTACCAAAGCTTCACTAAGGGACTAAAAACCAAGTTTAGAAATAAGGGGGAGTTGCCTCTTATTTATAGACATTGCGGCGGGCCGTAATATCGCATATGCGATATCGCGACTGGCATGCGATATCACGTACACGATATTGTGGTCGCCCTAAATGACGACTCATCACCTATCTTAATCTCCTCCTTGCTATTATAGGATGAGGTTGTGAATTCTCTCATTATATCCTCTTGTGATTCTTATGGGACCTCTTATCTTGATAAGGTCAAGTGTCTATAGTTATATGCCCTTGATGACTGTGGATCTCTGAAATTTTGAAAGTGTTCCAATTCCTCCTTGTTGATGTATCATATGCTCATTTGTGTGGGTGTATCTTGGTTGCCCATGTGTGCTCCTATATGGATGATCTTTATGCATGTAGTTGAGGTCTTGCTCTTTGTAGCATTTACAATTTTTTATAACTCTCTAGGTTTTGGTTATGCTCACCAAATGTATTGCATGGCTTATGTGCTACATATGACCTTTGCTAACTCTTTTGTTTTTGAGTTGTTATCTCCACTTTGCAAGTAACATAGGTTTAGAAATGTTGACATAGTGGAGACCTTGATTTTTTTTGTGAGCACTATGTCTTGAGGGAAGATAAGTGTTGCTAAGACCACAATAAAATGATTACCTAGTCTCAAATCCATGACACTAAAATGTGGATTTGTTAATTCAAATGTTCTATTAGAACAACTTGATGCATCATTATCTATTTACTTCTAAGTACTTTGGGTGAGCACTTATAAAGGACTTTTGCTAGTTCTAAATTCCTTTAGATTTTTGGATGAGTAGAAGACATGGTGTAGTATCCTTAGCCATTGATGAGTCATGGTTGCTAGACTACATCAACATAGTGTTTTGTCTTGCCTATAAATACATGCTTACCCATCGCATTTATGGTATTCGATCATTAGTTGCTAGCCAAAATCTTGCATTTTTGTCTTCCCAAAGGTAGAATATTTTCTAAGTTCCCATAGTAGGAGTTGAGAAGCGTACAAATCTTTATTCAAGCACTGATGTACCTGAGCACCTTCGTGTGAATGGAAATAAAGACAAGCTTTTTTGATATACCTTGCAGCATTTGGACTTAGCTTAATGTTTACTTCATGCATGTATTATTCATGCAATTTAATTTAATGCATTAATAGCAGATAATTGATATACATAAGTATGACCACTTTGAGCATCCATTAATGCTTGGTAATCCCAGTAGCACTTACACTTGGTAACCCAGTAGTGTTGCAATGTGTTCAAGATGTGTACAGAAAGTGGAAATGGATGCTTATGTTAGGATTAACTAAGCATTAGTTAGTTATTAGGTTACTTAAACATTTAATTACTTTATTTTTGGCATTTAGGTGAATTAAATGAAAAACATAAAAATGATAAAAGTCATATACCTCACTTACACTCAATCATACCTTTGCAATTCACAAGTGATACTAAGAAGAAAACAATCATGTTTGTTAGGTTCACTACCTAGATCCAGTGTACTTAGAGAGCTAATGTCTATGGAATTCAACTAGATTGATTAGTGAACACTAGTGATTCATATGGTTGGGCATAGGGACTGCTTGCTATTCATCATTGATGCCATTGCTAGAGTCTTTAATTAGCTGCATGCACTACCTAGAAGTTAGTGAAATTATATAATGACGTTGTAAAAAATCCTAAAGTCAATATCATAAGGAAAAATAATAATAACAATAAAGCACACTATTTTCTTCTAATCTAATATGGCTTCTTGTCACATGGAAGATTCTCCACTGCCATACGAAGGCAATTTTAATCAACAAAGGTGTGAAGGTCAAAACCACATGTGCCCTAACAATGCAAAATTATCTATATTAATCCAAATGAGTATGTTCTAGATTTCACCTTCATCCTACACTAGGATGAACAAATGCAGTGGAGAGACATGGAGGGCAACATTGTGTTACCACCCAATTGATTAGTTCTTAGGATGCTACTCCAAATTCTCATGAAATTGGCCATCATAGGACTCAATGCTGAATATGTTGTGTAGGACCATGACTATCGGGATTATTGTCCCACTTAGGCACAATGGAAGAAAGATGAGAAATAGGAGGCTTGCTACAAGGCATCAAAAGGGAAATGGTTCATAAATCCTTTGTTCTTGCTAGGCCAAAAGGAAGGAGAGGATTCTTTCTTTAGGGGTTCTCAATACACTAACTCTCCTTCCCTCTTCTTTGATGAAGGGGGCCTAAACCAGAATTTATAGTCCATTGTAAACAAGCATAGTTTATAGAAGAATGAGTTCCATGATCATGGGGGCTCAAAAGGAGGGAGTCAAGGCAAGAACTAAGATAAGCACCATGACAAAGATAAACATGATGATCGTGGCCATGAGTAATAAAGAGGGAGTAACAAGCACCATTCTAGTGCTAGTCCTCCTTCCTCTTTGCCTTTATTGTCCTCATCTTCTTCCTCCTCTAGATCCAACCAAATCCGCAGAGAATGAGACCATGATGGCAGGATACAGATGATCACAAGGCCTATCAGAGCAGTAGAGACCAGGGATGTGGACAATTAAGGGAGAAGGGATAGTAGAGTTCATCATAAGCATCATGGTCATCATAGGGGATATGACTATGATGAGCCTTTCTTTGTAATAAGAAACATGTTGAACATTACAAAGGTTGTGAGAATTCCAACGAGGCATGTGAAAGATAGCAGAATCAAATGGTTGGACATGAATATTATTCCCAAAGTTTGAAGGGGGATACAACTTTGAACCACAAAATCATCTTCAAGCCTTTCATAATGCCTATGCCTTACAAAATGTTGAAAACAAATGGCAACAACTAAGGTCATTCCCTAGGATACTTATCAAGAAGGTTGAAAGCTGGTACCAGTCCTTAGAACTGAATTCAATCAAATGATGGAGTACGATGCTTAAACTCTTCAATGAAAAGTATTAAACGTACCCCCGAATGTCTAATCTAAAGAAGCAAATCTAAGGATGGAGATAAGGAACATATGAATCATTAGATGTAGCCATAGGTAGATATTACTCTCTGTTGCACAAGTGCCCAAGTCATGGCTTTTCTCAAAGGGAGCAGCTCCATCATATCATAGATGGGCTTAGAATGGAAATGATGAGAACTCTTAGGTTCTATGCCCAAGTGAGACTTTTAGAACTAAGAGCCCATCATATCCAAAGGTTGATTGAGTAGGTGGCTAAAGAAGCAAGTGAGTTGAGAAAAAGGAAAAGTGTGAAAGAGTACAACTGGGATCTTTCCATTCACAAAAGGGAGGTTTGATTTTGTGACAATGAGGAGGAGGCATCAATTGATGAAATGGTGCAATGTAAGACCTTGTCAATAAAAAAATATATTTCTGAAATATCAACCAAGGTAGATAAAATGTTGGATTCTTTGGATGAGAAGTTTCAAACTACCCTTAGAATTTTTGGAGAGTCCAAAGAGCAAGGTAGTGGTTGTGATTGAAGAAGAATGAAAGAAGTTGAATTTTCCCATCAAAGGATTAAGGGAAAATCTGTTACCATTGAAGAGGTTGTGGAGTTTGAAATAGATGATGATGCCGGATGTGACATCTACCAATATGAACATTTTAAGGGATGTTGCCCCATTGTGTCACACTTACAGGAGTCTAGGGTGCATGCACTGAATCCTAAATTGGCAAGAAGGCAAGAACCCAGGAGGTTGCCTTATCCTCAAGGAAACTATAGGTAGTTCCACCAACAACAAGCCTATTATTCAAGTGGAGCTCTACCCCAATCTCATTAGTAGTACTAGTAATGGCAACACCCATAGTTATGGACGATGCCACCATCAAGGCAATAGTACCCTTACTGGCAGTTAGATCTATATGGATACTATGTTCATAAGCTAATTAATCTGCATGACTCTTTCAGTTATGTCTCTTTCCAACACCACTACTACCCTCTTGAGTATTACAGAACTCAATCTCCAAGAGGGAAATCCCCATTTTTATATTACCCTGCTCATCCTTTTGCACCTATACCTCCACCCTTAACTCAATTACCACCAACTCCATTCATGCAGGGTGAAATTCTAGCCTAGCCACAACAAAGAAATATCACAAGGGCTGTTAACTTCCAACCAACTTCTCAACCAACTGGTTAGAAGAATAAGCCCAAAAAAAAGGGCCTTTCTTCCTATTTCTCCCTCATCCTCTACTACATCATTTGAGAACCCTTCAAACCAAATTCCTCCCAAAGTACACACTATATTGTTGACCAATGCAGTCACTAATCGAATAAAGGCTAGTCACCTTCCTAGGAAAAGATCTGATCCTAGGAGTCCCCTAATTTACTTAAAAATTGCTAGGAATGAACTTTGTAGGGCTCTTCTAGACTCAAGTTCTGGTGTAAACTTGATCTTCCATGAAATGTATAAAGCTTGGAACTTGCCTCCTCTCAAGAAGAGAAATATTTGTCTTGAGTTCATAGATCAATTCATCACTATTCCTTTGGGATTGGTGGAGAGCATTATGCCCACCATTTATGGGTGGTCCTATCCTATTGACTTTCTGGTGATCTAATTGGATAACTGCAAGGGGGACTTTCCAATCATCATGGAAAGGAATTGGTTGAGTACAATAGATGCGTAGTTGGAAATTAGAGACCTCTCCTTCAAATTTCCAAGGAAAATGATTTTGGGAAGATTAAGCAAATGTGCATTCCATGCATTCTGTACAGTAACACAGGGTGCAACTGTGTGTAGAAATTATGAACCATGAAAAGTACATCAATCACAGCATGTAGGCAGTGTGCCAATGTGGTAGAAATTCAAAGGTGCCTATGTGCAGCAATAGCCACAAAATAGGAGGATACCCAGTGGTTGATAGCTAAACCTAAAAGTGGTTCAAATTTGTACATGAAACAAAATGAGAGCCTTACAAATGCCTACATCAAACTCATGGATGAGATGGAGCAAATCCATCGCCAACTTTCTAATGATCCTAATGACACCAATTGGGGGGAGTTGAAAATCCCTGAAAATTTTAAACAGGAGTTCCTTGAGTTAAAGACTCTACTAGTTGAAATGAAATATGCTTTTCTAAAAAATGGCAAGCCAGTTATTATCAATGCTAAGCTTCCTTTTGCATAAAAAAAGAAGTTGTTGGAGGTGGTCAAAAAATGACCAATAGCCTTTGTTTGGTTATATCTTAAACTCACTAGAATTGATCCTAGGATATGCCAGCACCACCTCTACATGAATCCTTCCATTAAAAAAAAGAGGTAGCCACAACAATGGTTGAATCCCAAATTGAAGCAAATTATGAAAGAGGAGATCAAACAACTCAAGGCACATTCATCTATCCCATTGTCGATAGCAAGTGGTTTAGCCCACTCATGATAGTGCCAAAGAAAGGTGGGAAATGAAGGATCTGCATCAACTTCAAGTTGTTAAATATGGCAACATATAAGGATCACTTTTTGTTGCCATTTGTGAACTAGGTGTTGGATACCATTTTTGGGTATTTCTACTACAACTTTCTAGATGGTTATAGTGGCTATAACCAATTTAGATTGCACTAGAAGATCAAGCCAAAACAACATTCACAAGTCCCTGGGGAACATTCGCATATATAAAGATGTCGTTTAGCCTATGTAATGCCCTTGCAACATTCTAACACATTATCCTAAGCATCTTCCAATAATAGATTACTAGCGGGGTGGAAGTCTTCATGGATGACTTCTCCACCTATGAGGCTACATTCAAGCAAGCCTTGGATTGTCTTCACCAAGTGCTAAAAAGGTGTGTGGAGACAAACCTTAGGCTCAATTGGTAGAAAAGCCACCTGATGGTCCAAGAAGGCATTTTCTTGGGACATAGAATTTCAGAAAAAGGGATCAAGGTGGATTTTAAAAAAAATAAGGATCATCCAAGGAATTACTCGATAGCTAGAAACAATTAAAGATGTGAGGTCATTTCTTGGACACACTAGCTACTATTGACGATTCATTGAGAATTTCTCTAAGATCGCTAAATCACTAGTGGAGCTGACAAAGAAGGATGCTTTGTTCATTTGGACCAAGGAATATAAGGGTGCATTCTAGCAACTCAATCAAAATCTTGTAGAAACTCCAATTCTATGAGCACTTGATTGGTCTAGGCACGTCCACATCATGACAAATGCATTCAATTATGCCTTGGGAGCTATGCTCATGTAGTTGGATGATTAGAAACATCCTTACTACATCTACTATGTAAGCAAAAGCATTGTGGGTGCACAACTAAACTACACTACAACGAAGAAAGAATTAATGGCAATGGTATTCACCTTGGAGAAATTTAGGCACTATGTCCTTGGGTCCAAGGTGTTTGTACACACAGACCACAGACAAATCCAATTCCTGATGAATAAGCCAACAATGAGCCCCCATGTCATACAGTGGCTAGTGCTTTTGCAAAAATTCGATCTCACCATGGTAGATCAAAAGGGAATCAAGAGCATGGTTGCTGACCACTTGTCTCCATTGAGATGGGACAACAAAGAGGAGGAGAGCCCACTTTCAAATCAATTTCCTAATGAAAGCCTCTTTGTTGGGGCTGTAACTGAACAAATGCCCACTAAACCTAATTGGTACGATGGCATTCTCACCTATCTTCTTACTTAGAAGATGCCATAGGAATGGGATAGAAGGAAGAAATAACAATTTCTTCTCCAAGCCAAACACTTCATGGAAATCAATGGATACCTTTACAAGGTGTGCACTAATTATCTAGTTCATTGGTGTGTACTTGATGCTGATCAACTACACTTGCTCCAAGATGCTCATGACGGCCCTTGTGGAGGCCACTATGCTAGGAGACACATAGCCATTAGGATCCTCACGATGCAGTATTACTGGCCAACACTTTTTTAGGAATTCTCACCACTTTGTCTGCTCCTATGAATGCGACCAATGTGATGATGGAATGATCGCTCATATGAAGGGGCCTCAACAGTGGATCCAACCATTGGAGCCCTTTGATATTTGGGGCATTGACTTCATGGGTCCCATCACTTCCATGTTGAATGGAAAGGCATACATCATAGTTAATGTTGACTATTGTATGAAATGGGTAGAAGTTGTAGTTGTCACCAATTGCACATCTTTTACAGCTGCTCAATTTGCACAACAATATGCTGTAAATAGGCTTGGGGTGCCATGTACACTTATTTTTGATAACATAACTCATTTTACAAGCACTGCCTTTCAAGAACTCATGCAATGCTTGGGGTTGAGCATAAATTAACAACACCACACCACCCCCAAGCCAACGGTCAAGTAGACTTTACAAATAGGAAAATCACAAAAATACTAACTTGAACCATTAGTAAATATAAGAGGGGTTGGAGCACGAAAATCAATGATGCTCTTTGGACCTACTGCTAAACTTGGAAACTTCCTATTGGCTACTCTCCCTATGAGCTTATGTACGACAAATTACCAACACTGTTAATCCAAATGAAGCTTCATACACTATTAATAGCTTGTGACCTTGACCTTGACCTAAGTTTAGCATAAAAAAAAAGACTAATGAATCTTAGTGCGATAGACGAGAATCAACTAGTGGCCTTGTCATTTAATGAAGTGCACAAGACATTCAACAAGCAATGACATGACCTTAGAATCAAGAAAGTAAAATTTCAACTAGGAGATAGGATCCTATATTGGAATCCCACATACATACCACAAAAAACTAAGTTCCAAATGTTGTGGAAAGGGCCTTATATTATCTACGAAACCTTTTGCTTTGGGGCCATGTAAATATACAAACCTAAAAGCTCAAACAAAAAGTTACTAGTCAACACACAACAAATCAAACCTTTTCATGAACCTAAAAGAGCCAATGACCGAAACACCTCAACGGATGGACATACATGCTCAATTTTTTGGATCTCCTCCTTCTAACTCAGTTGTATGGGAGATAGGCATCCATGTTGACCAATCAGAGTGGCTCTTCAGTTTTTTGTTTTTTCTTTTTTTCGTAGTTTTTGTTTTACATTATTTTTAGTACATTTTTCACTTTCTTAAACATTTTGCACTTTCTTCTATATTTTACTTATTTGGTTTGGATTTCATTTATGCTTTTCTTGTGTTTTGCTTTCCTTTATTGCCCATGGGGACTAAGTGCAACTGTAGCTATCAATTGATGGTGGTTTGTATTATAATGTTATTTGAATGCTAATGTTTGGATTCTATCTTTTAATTTTGGTGTTGATAACTAAGACATGGTTTCTTTTGCATGATAGCAGGTAGTGAGTCCATGTTATCCACCCATCCACAAAACTATATGATGTTCCCTTGTTTTGGAAATATGCAATCCCTTCTTACATGAAACTTTTAAAGAACTTATGACCTTGGCAATTTCCAAACTTATGAAGGACTAAATGGATAGACAAGGTATGACTTTAAGGGGATTTGATGCTCTTGGTACTTGCCTAACCTCTTGGAAGCATGAGTGTTTTCATGGATTTCTCACCATTCCACTATTGACCAATAATGGGAAGCTAAGTCTTTGCATGGTGTGGTTCCCATCCAAAGATCCAAAAAAAAAAAACACAATAATGGAAATTAAAAGCACATCCCTTAGATAAAATAACTAGCTACAAACACTGGTTATGGGACTAGAAAGACATGTTACCCATGCCTGAAGATCTCCTCTAACTAACTATCATCTCACTTCCTACTTCTCTTCTCTTTTAGGAATGGTGGTTGATTTGTCGGAATATTTTCGTGCCTTAAGGAGGTGGACTAGTCTTACGTGTCGATGCAAAGTCACTAAGAGTGGTTGGTTTTAATTCAGACAAAGCATGGACGTTATCAAGTCATATTAATCATAAAAATAAACAAAAGACTTCATGTGACCACGATACGAAACTCCATTCTACTCTCTACTTCATTTACCTATGCTTTCCATAACTCACCTAACTACCATTTCTCATGTCCATTCAATGTCTTAGTTTGATGCATCAAAGTTCCTAGATAGTTTCTTTGGTGATTTGGTCCTTAACTAACCATAACCATTAATCATCCATAGGGCCTACAAACTCCTTGATTCAAGGGCATGAGCCTACTATGGAGAGGATCCACTTGCATTTCCATTAGTTTGGCTAGTTAAGTTTCTCATCCCTTAGGTATTTTTGCATTCAAGTCTTTTGTGCTCCACATTGGTTATGTCCAGTTGTGCGCTCCTTCATGGCATTTCTCCAATCATTCTCCCAATTAATCTCCTTTTTTGTGAAATATCTAGCCTTCTTCATGCATTTCATTGTGTTCTAAGCTTCTTAGGCTTCCTTTGGACTTCAATTTTGTGTCAAAACTCTTTGTTTATTCCTTAATTCTATTTTTTGGCTGTATCAATGGGATCCCGTTGACACAAGGCAAAAATTCTATAAATAGCACCCAACACTTGGTGAATTTTTGTCATTTTCTCTTAAACGGGGAAGGAATTTTTGAATTTTCAAAGCCCAAAACCTTCTAGAGCTCATATCTTTCAAACCACTTGTCTGATTAATCTCGTTTTTCATTCCTACAACTATTGGAGGTGAGCTCTACATTGTGGGGGCCACAAACCTTAAGTTTTTGACAAAAATTTTCAAAAACCTTTTCTAACTCCCACAAGGTTTAACTAATAAAATAATATTAAAATCACTAATTTATGAGAGTTAAACCTTTGCAACAAACTCTGGTAGATACTAAAATGAAATAATAATAAAATAATATTCAAATAATCAAACCTACCATGATCACAACTTGGCCAAGTGTAACTAATCAAAGAGATAAGGTACTAAAATGTTCCAAGTTACACATTAAATGCTAATCCTTGATTATATTGTGATTACAAATGGCACCAAGACCTAAGCATTTGTAGGAGGGAGGACCATCCCAACTAAGGGACAAGTGACCTAGAACTAGAAGGGTCCAACAAGAACAACCCTAGGAGAAAGCAGCTAAAACTCATGCAATGGGATCTTTTCAGGAGGAGCCCGAAGTGGAATCTGTACATTAGATTCCCCAAGTTGAAATAGAGCAATCCCATCAAGATGAGACATCAAGACCAAGGCCAAACCTTGAGGTCACTTTGACTGAGGCTTGCCTTAGGCAAATCTAGTCTAAGGATATCCAATGTTTAGTTCTCCAAGAATTGAACTTTGGTACCTTCTTAGACTTTGCCCCATAAGATGTTAAAATGTAGCTGCAAAGCTCTTCCATGAGGCCCATTAGCACTTGCAGTGGGGAGTGGTACATGAAAGAGAAATATCTCTTCTAGAACAATAGGCAACCTAACACAACTATGAAGATCAAGGACATTAGTGTGCCCTACTCAGTGGAGGCCATCTCTCAAGCCCTTAGTTTGCCTACAACTGGGACCAATTTGGCAAAGATCTTAATGCAATCAAACCCAGAGGTGAAAAAGAATTGGATCCAACAGTGCTATGGAGTAGATCATAAAGAGTATGGTGCACTCACAATGGTAGAACGTGCCTATTTCAAGATAGCAACCTACCACCTCAATCCAATGATGAGGCCAAATAAGGTGATAGCCTTTTCTGCTTGTGCATGCACTGCTTTGAGCAAGAAATTTCCCATCAACCTCCCATAGTTGATCTATCTTGAGATAGAGAAATGATTCAAGGAAAACAAGCATGGGAGGAAGGTACTCGCCTTTCTATGCCTCATCTGAAAGTTGTACTCAATAAGAGGAATAGCCCATTATTCCAATGACACACTCAGACAGGCTCCTACCACCTCTTGGGCAAAAATGATGAAAGATAAGGTCCCTATTGTGACCAAGAAAGAGAAGCAACCACCACCACCACCCACTCATGAAACAATGTTGGAGACTTGTGCTACCATGGAGCACATGCAAAAGCTCCATGAGCAACTCTTGTAGCAGCAGCAAGCTAGTATGAGTGATGATCCATTGGTCTACCAACTAGCCCTCAATCATCTGAACAAGGTAACTTGTACTATAAGTTGGTTCAAGGACACGATGCCAACCTTCTTTGCCAAAGAATGCAAGTGCCCACATGCTCAAATCCTAGTGTCCAAGAGGTAATGGTATCCATTCCTAGATAACAACAATTTCCAAAAATCTTTGGAAACACCGCTACCTTCACGATGTGCCTAGAGGAAGGCAATAAGGCAGCTATACTGGTGATGTAGCACCAAGAGAAAGAAACGATGGCCAACGTGGTGGCTAATCAAGTGGACAAAGCCCTTAATGTTCCTGTGGTGCTTGTGCTAGATAATGTTGCACTTAGAGATGTGCAAATGTCTGCAAGAGCAGCTAGTGGAAGATTTAGCACAACCCAACACAAGGAATTGTTGGAATGACTGGTGGAAGCCCAACAACTATTTCCTAAGTCATAATAGCATGCTCTGATGTGGTGTGGTCTAATCTCAAACTCTCCTTTCAAGTTCCCATCTTTAGCGTTTATCTATTGCAGATTTGAGCATTGGTTGATTTTAGCAAAGTCCTAATTTGTTCTTACACCAAAATAACAGTAATAATAGGTGTGTCCCTCATGTTTGTTATTCCACTTTAGCAAAGTACAAAGATAGAGTTTGCAAGAGGTTCGTGAATGTTAGTTTCTTTGGCAAGCTTGGTTTAAACATAAGCCTCTAATTTTGATACTTGGGAACCTTATGTTGTGGACAGATGTGGCCTTGGGGAATGTAGCAGGCAATGAAGCTATGGTCCATCCCTACACCAATTTTGTTAAAAATCCCCAGGAATGTTGGCCTTTCTTGGTAATTACACTTCTTGTTCTCCATGTGGAAAGCAAATCCTTTCTTCAATTTAAAAGTAACACATTTCATTGATGGTTAGTTTTGTTATTTATTTGTTCTTAACAAGAGTTATAAGTCATAGGGGC
The DNA here is from genome assembly GCA_015680685.1 of Gnetum montanum. Taxonomy (NCBI): domain Eukaryota; kingdom Viridiplantae; phylum Streptophyta; class Gnetopsida; order Gnetales; family Gnetaceae; genus Gnetum; species Gnetum montanum. Next base: position 181,122 of record MNCI01038036.1, on the reverse strand, counting down.
TCAAGCATCTCATAAATTTTGTAGAAGAAACCTATCCTATGAAAGCTTGCTAAGTGCTTTCCTTTATTCTAAATTACTCAATGAAAAACAATGCTTGTCCCATATCCTATGATAAGGTGATCAAATATTATCAACAAACTTCATATTGTTGTTTCTTTTGTTTTGTACAATTACCTTGATTAATGGTTTGAGATGAGGATAATCCTAGGATCCCTTGGTTGTCCTTAGCATGCTATAATTTTTAAGCAATTAAACTCTATGTTGGGCATACTTGATATTTTCAAATGGCAATAAGTGTATAGGATGCATTAATTGTATCATGAAGATATCATCCAAGAAAATTTGACCTTCTTCCTTAGTATAGATATGGATGTGGTGTTTTATAATGGCAATATGGCTATGACTACAAGATTAGAATAATTGATCTACCTATGGACCGTGTTTGCAATGAAGACTTTGTACTACTCCCTTCCCACCAACATGGGCTTATGATTTCAAAATAATGGATTTGGTATGGATTTAATTTTCTAGCGCTTTATTGGTTAGACTAGCAAAACTCCTTGGCATTAAGGCCAAATGTGGAACCTAGGGTTTTCACAAATTTTGAGATTGATTGTTAAGACATTGCTCCCATAGAACATGCTCTCTTTAAGATGAGGTCTCACAAATCCATTGCCAAGGTTGCAAATAAATCCTATCAAGCCTTCAAAATAATTACCAAAAAAGGAAAATCCCAGCATCTCATCAATGGATGTCAAGTAGCCATTTGAAGGATCTTGGTTAAACTTGTGAAAGAGAGCCTTATTCTCTTACATAGGTATGAGACTATGTAGTAGGACAAGTCTCTTAAACCCGATAAAGGAATGAACCCAAAGGACAACTTAAGCTTCGCTCAAAGGTTCACTTCTTTTGTACAAGAGAGAATTATCACCCCCAAAAAAAAAATATAGGTTAATAGTTCTCCTAGTTCCTTCCCCTGGTTTAGGGACCATGGAACACTCTAAGTTGTCTATTCATGACACTCAAGTGCTAGGAAAATCACTCCAATTTGATAGTTCCAAGAAAAAAGGGACACCACTATGTTTACCCCTATCTATCCATCTCATCATCCCTCTTTTTATAGAACTATATGGAATGTAATTTTGCAATTGTCATAAATATGTAGCATAGCCTGGATTGGATAGTTCAGATGTAGATCCACACCAAACCTTGTACTAAATCATGAGGGGTCTAAGGGTAAGATACCCTGTAAATACATTATCATTCCTCATGTTGTCTATAAGGTTGTTTGCTTGATCATATGCTTGTCCTTGTTTGGCGTTATAGACATTCTCCTAAAGACATATATACAACACATGAGGATTTGATGCATTATATGTTCCCTTCTAGATATTGAAGTGGACATATTGATTGCTTGAAGGCATAGTTTCTGGGTCTTCCACTCCACTCCAAATTCAATGGATCTAACCCGACAATATTGGGGCAATGCTATTATGATTGCCATCAATTTATATGCATAAATAAAATTTTTATGAATGTGATAGCTATGACATATAAATGTTAAATTTCTTTTTCAGACAACTCTGATAATCTCTTAAACAATTATCCAGACATGTTAATGTTTGGGGAACAATTATCTAGAAAACATAATTAAACTTTGGAATCACTGGAAAAATAAAATTTACAGTTAACCCTTATGATTCATCATCATGATTCTCTTTATCTCAACATGCTGTAATCCACTCAGGTAGGCTGACATCCCGATGATTAAATATTCTAAATTTCCTTAAAATAAATGACATCATAATTTTATATCCAAAAATGGGCTTATTTATCATATAAAACCGAGTTTAGAACAAGGAAGAGGCAACAAATAAATAAATCAAGAAACGAAGGTAAACATCGTCAAAACGAATTACAACTACATGACTTTGAAAACACCATTTTTTCGATAAACCATGAAGTCGCTTTCAAGTTCTGATAATAGCTCAACAACACTGCTGCTACAACTGCCCTTGAAATGTTGTAAAATCTGGGTTTCTGTAGCCTGCAAAAGACATTTCAATATCAGCAAAATTCACATATTTGCATAAGAAAAAATGGCTAAAAATAAAATATGCAAATAATGTCAACACAAATTGAGATCTTATGTCACTCTGAATTAAGGGCTATCATCATAACTTCCACGAAAAATGGTTTTAGAAAAAAGGAAAACAGATGAATCTTCGGTATCAAAATGCTTTAATATTATTGACAAAAATCGAACATCAGCCGTGCCAAAGTGGTTACCCCCTTCACTTCATCTAGCCATGATAACAAAGAATTCTCTGTTGCTTGTAATTGCTGCTTCTCCTCATGTTCCATTATCTCACTAACAGAATCAGGTTTGTCGTGACTATCTTCATGAGCACAAATATTGCTAGTTCCAGTTTTTTGCCTTTTTCTCCTTTCTTCTACGTTCATGAGAATATCCGGCGCATTCAAATTGCTTTTTTCAGAAAAATGGTTTGATGCTTTCGGTATGCTGTCATTTTCATCTGTTATCACTTCAGCATGAGCTTCATTTGCAGACGATATGTTCTCAAATGCTCTCTCTTCATCATCTGATAAGTCTGTACCAAGCACTTCATAAACAGATTTGCCAAGTTCTTCCATTGTCAAGTATATCTTAATATGATCATAAGTTACCTGAGTACCAAAGAGAATATCAGGGGGAAAAAATAACAATTAATAAAAAGCTAAACCAACTCAAAATTGTTGCAACTTATTTTCTGCATTCATATGATTTCAGCAACTTGGAAATATTTGTTAAAAAAAATTCTATTACACAATATAAAATTAAAATGACACATCTCAAAAGAGATTATTCTATAAATTCTAAAACTTCAACCTACTGGAGATATTGTTTATGTAGATGTCAATTAGTTATAAAAGTGAACAAAATAAATTCCTTAAGCTCCGTTCAACATCTTGCATTTTCATGTCTAGTATGCGTGCGTACATAGAATCTTCTTCAATTCGCTGTAAATAATGACAGTTGCAGACCAGATGGAGAATACCATATACATGGGAAAGCAGAAGACAGTGGAGACCGTACCAACATCATTATATGATTAACCTCGGTAATGAAAAAAATGGAGAAGAAAAAGAACAATGAGATTATAACAACCAGATTACAGTATTGATAGGTGACATTATTATCTTCTGGTTTTGACAAACCTAAAAGGCAAATTACATTCAATTCGTTTATAAGGGTCAGATTCTGTTCATAGTTTCAGAAATCAGATTCCACCAACCATTTTCAATATTCCAAACCAAATCTTTCTAAAGTAGCGATTCCAATTTCTGATGGTTGATAGCAATTCAGCAAGGGTCCCAACAGTTACACATTTTAAAAAAATTCATAACGTACTTTTTAATTACAAAGTTGACTAAAACAAAGTCACAATATCAAGTCCCCTTTCACACATGTTTTAAAAAGATTAACGACATTTCATAACGATGCATACAGTCACAATTCAGACATAAATCGGCAGAGCATTCTTGCGTCACTTTGTTATTATGACTGTTTGCATTTGGTTGTTATTGCATTTCAAAAACCATGTTTTGCATTAGGCCTATGTTTCTTCTTCATCACTTGGCATTGTTTAGTGCAACAGGCATTCGTCCTGCCTCTGCTCCTTAGTAACAAGTTTGAAGGACTGAAAATGTGAGAGCAGTAAGCTAAGGACAGAAAGAAGCTGAAAAGCTGTGGATATGGATTTAGCCAATCTTATTCAACTACTGATATCTGCATTTTTCCTGTCTCAGTTTTGCATTTGGCCTACGCTCATGCATTTCAAAGTTAAATATATAAAGTGCTTTTCAAGTTGGCAGTGTTAGGTGGGTCCCATGTTGTGGTTGCCCAAAAAACCCCTAACTATAAAATAGAGAAAATCCTAACTTATAAAAAGGTGCTTCCTTTCTCCATGTATGATGTACTAGATGAATCAGTTGAACGTTTTGAGTTCTTCTTTTACTTACCTTTTTATATTACCTACTGGCATTCACATCTCAAAGCTTAGCATAACATCAGAGTGTCAACCGTAGTTTAAGTTTCAAGCATGTGAAGAGATACTTGTAAATGTAACACATCAGAGCGGAGCCTTTTTCCACTTGCATAGCTAAGCAAGGCGCACGATGTATGAGACGACCTTAAGCAAGGATCACTATGTATGAGACAATCTTAAGCAAGGATCGCTACATATGAGACGACCTTGAATTCACTAGGATTAACATGACACTAGAAAACTGTACAAATTTGCATAAAGTGCAAAGGAAGGTGCACAACAGCATACAAACACAACACATTAAGGCAAGACACAAAGGTAGGCATGCTGCAACATGCCAATGTATGCAAAAAAACACAAATGCACACACCAATTGGACAAGGCACATAGGCGGCTTGCACAAAGATTTGTGTAACACAAGCAATGTACACAAAGTGCATAGATTTACACAATGAAAGGAATGTTATTTTACTTGCCTTTTTATATTAGCTCCAGGCATTCACATCTCAAAGCTTAGCATGACATTGTCAACCATAGTTGAAGCTTCGAGCATGTGAAAAGATACTCATAAATGTAGCACATAAGAGGGGAGTCTTTTTCCACTTGCATAGCTAAGATCACTAGGTAAGAGATGACCTTGAATTCACTAGGATTAACATGGCACTAGAAAACTACACAAAGGCATACAAAGTGCAAAGGAAATTGCACATTAGCATGCAAACACAACACATTAAGGCAGGCATGCAACAATAATTAAAGGAAACACACAAAGGTAGGCCTGCTGCAATGTGCCAATGTATGCAAAAACACACAAAAGTGCACATCAATTGGCAAAGGGACATAGGTTGTGAGAGATGTCCTAGAGTGGTGGTTCTATTGGGCTCTCCCCATGGTTTGGGGGCCATGGAACACTCTAAGGCGTCCTCGGGTGGCTCTCAAGTGTTACAAAACCCACCCCGACTTGGTGGTACCAAGCTAGCAACAAGACATCCTCCTATTGCAACTCTCTTCTAAGTCCTCTTCATTCCCCTCTTCTCTGTGGAGAACTACATGGCCCTGATTCTACAGTGGTTGTAGATATGTAGGCAGCCAAGATTGGATAGTTTTGGTGTGGTGCCAAGCCACACCTTGTACCAGATCGTGAGGGATCTGGGGGTGAGGTACCTTCCCTTGTAGGTGTATCGTCTCCCCTTCCATCGATGTGGTCTACAAGGTTGTGTGTGTGCTTGTTTGCTTGGTCCTCGTTTTGGAGTTGGTTACCCTCAATGAGGTGTGTGGTCATGTATGTTAAGAAGTTGTGCTTCTGCTTGCACTCACTTGTGAGTTGCTTGCTTGTTTGAGGCGTATTCCCCAGGTCTTCCACCCCAGAGCCAGTGGATCTTTGTGAATTCCTTGGGGTGCCGGGCAACGTCGGGGCAACATTGTTACAGATGGTATCGGAGCATGTTTGAAATTGTGTTGGGATATGGTTGTGCTCTTTGGTTGTGTTACTCCATTGAGCTTGTTTGGTTAATGGTCCCTTCGGATTGATACCTAGGAGATCTAGGATCATATCCTTATGTGTTTTTGAAGAGTTTCTTGATGGCAATGTTCTTCACTCTTCATAAGGGGATAGTTGAGAAATTGTGAGCAATTGATGTATGTTGCTCTCCGTGAGGATATAAACGATGGTATTGTGATGATGTCCTCCACTTGTTTACTTGTGGTTGGACTAGTTGTGATTGTATGCAATATGGTTGAGAGGAGTTCTATTGGCAACTTAGGAATTTTGTTGATCAAGGAGCTCCCATCTCAGGTCTCCAGTGATTCATCTGGGATGAATTGGACCAAGTCTCTGCTTTGGTTTCTACCCAGATGACATGTTTCGAGATGGCATTTGTTGAATCGTGCAAGATATGATATCCTTGGCACTCCCACTCACCCTAGATACAGTGAGTATGGGAAAATACAAATTGGGACAAGATGGTTCCCAGGTACCTCAAGTTGGAGGTCTTTCAGACATGTGCTCTTGGTGAGCCTTGTTCTGGGTGGACTAAGACCGTTTCTGGTAGACTTCGTACGTTCGTGCTTGCAATTGTATGTTTGTCTATTTGTGTATGCGTGTCTTCTTGTTTGCGCTTTCAAATTCTGCATGCGTGTTATCTTGGTCGTTTCTATCGTTCGTAACGCAAGGCTTAATGTTTTACGCGGTATGATGACTTATTGTTGGGAACGGTGAGGATGCAGTGGTTGTTTCTGTCATCCCAAAGCCAAATGTTTGTTGTCTTGTTTGACAACTTCTTATGCATGAGGCATGATTGCCCTTATTGTTGATCCTTGCGAGTTGTGCTCCTTGTTGAGCTGGTGGTGTAGCCCTTGGGCTTGAGGCATCACTATTTTGATCAGTGACATTTCTTTGTCATTTTTATTCGAAGACTACTGGTGTGGGTCATCCTATTGTTGGTTCTTGTTGAGACCGCACCTCGTTTGATTAGAGTCTTCTTGTGAACGCATCCTTCGTGATGTTGCTCGTTGTTGCGAGAATTGGTTTGATGCAGACTTGTTGTTAGATAGACCTTGGTCTTCCTCCTTATTTTTGGGTTGAGTTGACGATTGTCTATTGCCCATGACTCATACAAGTGTGTTGAAATTTTGGTCCTGGTTGAGGCCAGTGTTAGTTGCTGGGAATGATTGTTGTGTATGAATCTTGAAATTCTGAGAGTGTGCTATCTCTCTCTTGGTGTGCCTCATGATGAAATCGTTTGTTTGAGTGGGGATCGAATTTCTCCATCAATGTTTTGCATGATTGATCTCTATACATGTTGTTGAGGTCTTGAATTTTATGATGCACAAGAGTGATATCTCTTTGTTATATGATCATGCTTGATGGTTGTGAATGAGGCTGATGTGCTAATCGTGTTCCTGCTAACTTCTATGTTTCTGAGCTTGTGTCTCAGTGTTTGCAAGTAGCACAGGTATAAAGATGCAGCCAATGGTGACCTCAGTTGATTCTGTGAGCACTATGTCTATGGGGAAGATATGTGCTCCTGAGACCTTCATGAACTAATTATTTGGTCTTAGAATCCCAACATTGGGTTGTGGATTTATCAGTACCTTGGCTGTGATGGATCAGCAGGTACATCATGATTTGTTTGCCTCTCAGTGCTGGGGGAGCACTAAAAGAGAACAGTGATCTATCCTAGACCCTACAGATATTGGGCTAGCAGATGGCATGAAATGGTATCCTTGGCCATGCCGGATACTAATGGCCCAGGAGTGGCCAATGCAATGAGGTCCCAGTATGGCAGGATGGTGGATACTCAGTTGGGGTGTTTCGTTATTCGATCGTTGTGTTCATGTCTCGAATCGTTTTCGTTCGAGGTTACTCGTGCAGTCAGTTCAGTGTGACGGTAGATCATGTATCTTTTGAGACAGTGCTACAATGACAGATGATCGTTATGCTTCGTGACAGAGACAAGTTTTTCTCAAAATAGGATGGTTCTTTCCTGGTATGCTTTTGGTGGCCTAAATCTTCCAGCCTAGGAAGGGTTTGGGTAGTTTGTCCTATAGCCTTTTAGGCTTGGGTAGCATTCCCAAATACCATATATGTTCCCATATATGAATGTAATCCGATCCTCGGGTGTGTGAAAGGTATCCTTGTGATATTCTCAATTTGGTTGTATGCACACACAAGTGTTGGATGTACTGCCTATGTGACTTAGCTGTCTCCTGGTTGTAGGCCTATGCCACACACTATGACAAGGCCAAGCTTGATGTATGGTGTTTTCCTGGTGCTTGTTTTAAAGCGCCCTCGCTATATGTGTAAATGGCCTTTGTGCCTTGATGTATAATTCTGCTGAAAACCTCATGAGAAAAGCTTCAGTTGTGATACAGTGTTGTAACAAACAGACCAGGGCATGTCCTTGCCCATTATGTTCTTGAACTGGTGCCATGTGTTATTGATGATGTTGGCATGCCTGGATGGTGTATGCTTGGTGAACGTCCTTGAGACAGGACAAATCTTGGGAACACATTTTCTTGTGTTCCTGGACTGGCAAAGATCTTGTCCACAGATGATCAATGGTGATTGAAATTCAAATCAATGTGATGTCTCACGGTGGATTTGAGTAGAATTCGGGGTAGTGGCACCTAGACTTGCTCTTCCATGTTGGAGGCGATCATGGGGCAGTTGTCCAAACGATGGGATGGTGGTCCATCCTTGGATAAATGACATTACAGATACAGAAATTGTGATTTCTCTTGGTGGCCTTGCTTGGTGGGCTTGAATGGGCTCAAAACACTTGAGCCGATGCTCTCATGATTGGGGGCTTCTAATGAATTGTGCATGTTGGTGGGCTCTTGTGACAAATTGCTTTGGTGTGTTGGAGAGCTAGGATGCGCTCTCATAGATTGGGACTGATTGGTGCCTTCATGGTCTATGGTGTGATTCCATGATAGGGGACTCGTTGTGCCTAATAGGCTATGGTGTCTTGCTGAATTGTCCTGTGTACTCTGTCCCTTATGTACATTGATGTATTACAGAGTCCCTCGCTGATGTATTGTCCCATGTCTCTGGTGTGATGTTAATTCATGTTGGTGATCTCACCTCCCTGGTGGGATAGCAGAGTTGATCATGAGGGATCATTCTCCATTTCAATGGATGCCTTCTTCAATTCCTGAAATAATAAGGCAGGTGGTATTGAGACGGTTGTCTCCTATAAGCAGTTGATGTTTGGGACTTGTTCCTAGCAGTGGTCCTATGTTCATGAACTCATGGGGCTTGTTCCTAGAGACAGAATGTTGTTACCCTGGAGAAATTCATGAAACCTCCTTTGTGAGGTCGTGTTGTTGATGTAAATTAAAGATACATATTGTTCTTCGTGTAAGCAAGGCATGAGTTTGTCTCTCTCAATTTTGGAGGCTTTAGAGGAACTTCTTTGTTGGGGTTCTTTGGTAGACCATCCTTATTTGTAAACCCTTCGGGGATGAATCGTTGTGTTTGAGTTGTAAATGATGTTGATGAAAGCCCATTCCATGTAAAACTATCTTGAGGACTTGGTCCTCCTATGGGCAAAATGTTGTTGTTGACTTGTGTTTGTTGTTTGGGTTGAGTGATAATAGGTAGTGGTGCGGCCTTGTCCACCACAAATTGATGTAAACGGGCTTGACTGGGATGTGTGAAACAAAACCCAGATCTCCCAAGATGAAACAAAAATGCTTGGTGTCTCGAGTTGTTCTCAAGGGGACAATCGAAATTGGGTAAGACTTGTGAACCCATGTCTTCCCTCAGCTGGTGACAATTCCACGATATGGCTCTATTGG
>MNCI01038036.1:142987-171657 GCA_015680685.1 Gnetum montanum | reverse complement strand
AGAAAATGGTGCTTGTCCCATAACTTGGTGTGGGAAGGATGGCTTGCATGTGGAAAATGTGGGTGACCCTTCTCCATGAACGGGATATTATGGTTGCATTCGATGATGTGCTTATAGCTGATATGAGACAGGTGATGGAGGATTGTCATGGGGTTGGCTGCCCAATTGACACTCCCTTGTTCTAACATTCGAGCAGGCATTCTCGATGTTGGACAATCACAAGAGGTGTTGATGATTGTGGGGGCTTGCTGTATGTTAGTCTCCTGGAGAAGCTTTCAAACAGATTTTTGGATCTTCTCTCTCATTGGAATACTATGGAATGATGAATGATGAATTGAGGCATGCGATGCTGGTGTCTGCAGACGGCAAGGTCAAGCTCAAAAGATCTACCCTTGTACCTTGTTTGTAAGGGAGAACATGCTTCACTCCCTTCATACCAGCTTGAACAAACATGATGAGAAAAAAGAGAATGTGCATGGTACCGATGCATGTGGAATCAGTGCTTAGATGGTTGCACTGGTGAGACGCCATGGGTCTCGATGTGAGTAGCAGAACATGGAGTTCTGGCAAGCATGAGTTGCTTGCAGAGACATGGCTCTTAGGAGCATGTCCTCCCTCTCGGTGTGATGTTCCCAAGTCCCTCACCATGGGTAGTGGCCCTGGTGAGCCCTCAAAAAAAATCAATGGGTGTTGACATGCCATTCACAGAGGAACTCGGCGGGACTTGTGGAAGAGGAGTTGTCTTCTTGCATAAGTATGGGTTTACGCAAGAAGATATGTCTCTAGGCCCTCCGAAGGGACGGATCTAGGGGACGCCTTAGAGACATTGGCCCTTTGGGTTGGACTCTCCCGCTCGTATAGAGAAGGGAAGTCTTGGGCTTCCTCCAATTGCCCTTGCGTTTCATGCAAGGCATTGGATGGAAGGCGTATCAAGTGTTGGGGTTGGTACCTTCCTTCAAGCCTGGCATCTAAGGAGTTGACGGATCCCCGAAATTGATGGAGTTCCAAACCCATGTATTAGTGTACACTCGAAGCTATCCTAGGCTCCGCTCCGAGGACGTCGCTTCTTTGTGTGGGGGAGGATTGTGAGAGATGTCCCAGAGTGGTGGTTCTCTTGGGCTCTCCCCATGGTTTGGGGGCCATGGAACACTCTGATGCGCCATCGGGTGGCTCTCAAGTGTTACAAAACCCACCCCAGCTTGGTGGTACCAAGCTAGCAACAAGGCATCCTCCTGGTGCAACTCTCTTCTAAGTCCTCTTCATTCCGCTCTTCTCCGTGGAGAACTACATGGCCCTGATTCTACGGTGGTCGTAGATATGTAGGCAGCCAAGACTAGATAGTTTTGGTGCGGTGCCAGGCCACACCTTGTACCAGATCGTGAGGGATCTGGGGGTGAGGTACCTTCCCTTGTAGGTGCATCATCTCCCCCTCCATCGATGTGGTCTACAAGGTTGTGTGTGTGCTTGTTTGCTTGGTCCTCGTTTTGGAGTTGGTTACCCTCAATGAGGTGTGTGGTCATGTATGTTAATAAGCTGTGCTTCTGCTTGCACTCACTCGTGAGTTGCTTGCTTGCTTGAGGCATATTCCCCAGGTCTTCCGCCCCAGATCCATTGGATCTTTGTGAATTCCTTGGGATGCCAAGCAACGTCAGGGCAACATTGTTACATAGGTGGCTTGCACAAAGATTTGTGCAATGTATGCAATGTACACATAAATTTGCATAACACAAGTGGTGTGCACAAGAATTATAGTCACATAGGTAGCTTGCACATGAAGTTGTGCAATGTAGGCAACATACACACAAACTTGTTCACAGATTTGTGCAATGTAGGCAACATACACACAAACTTGTTCACAGATTTATGCAACACACGTGACATGTCTAGATTTGTGTACAAATTTGCACAACCCAAGCAATGTACACATAAATCTGCATAACACAAGTAGAGTGCACAAAAATTACAGGTGCATAGTCACAAATTTCCTTTTGTAGGCAATGTATGCAAGGGTTGCCAATGCCCAACAATAGATAAAAGCAACATAGGTAATGCAAGGACTAAAGATTATTTTGTAATAAAAATCATCTAACACATCGACAACTGCTTCTTGGTTGCAAAAAAAAGAAATAAAAGGGCATAATCAAAGTAATTTAAAACTCACACTCCTTTTCTTACAGTAGAAGAGGTTTTTCGGCAATGTCCGTGAACTCCGAAAATTTGAAAAGGCAAACTCTAATGAATTTGAGGTGTCCAAGGTAGCAAATGCTCTATGAACAAAAGTCTAAGTGGTGGGAGAGGACTGTACTAGTATTCCATCTTCACTTCTAACGCAGAAATGTGTCAAAAAGCACACTGCTTTCTGACCTTTGATATCAAAACAAAGAACAAAATTAGACATAATATCAATTAATTTCAAGAACAGCAACATGCAACAATCTTGAAAGGAATTTCAAATATCGAAAATGGCACAATCAATTCATCTTAGCAATGAAAGCAGATCATATGTTCATAGAGAATTTTCAAGAAAACAACCACAATGCAACCACATTGGCTGTAGATGGATCCAACAAAAAGGAGGTCGACAAGTGTGAAGCTATATATGAGATTCTTTCTTTAATTCTTCTATTAACATATGAATACCATAACAAAATTATGAAAAACTATAAGTCTACATGAGTGGTGGAGACGTTGAAGGATGCTCTCAACAAGAAGTTTGATATGAAGTTCACTTACCTTCTAAACAAGATGAATAGATTTCGTATGGAAAGAACAAATGCCTTGGAAGTCATCAATGAACTTTAGGGAATCCAAGAGATAATTGACAATGACTACAAAAGGGGCATTGCTTGGGCCTTTCTCATCAAAAGTGCCCAGGTAGTTCGTGCATATGATTAGGACATCACCACATTATTAGCAAATGGCAAATTAAAAGGTATGGATTTTGAAACCCTTGTTAAGTGTTCTAATAGATCTTAAAGGTAAGCATGAAGACATATACCTCATACAAAATAGCAAACTACAGCAGCAGTAGTAAACAACAAGATCCAAAGAGCAATGATAACCAAAAGCAAACTCAAATCGGCTAGAAAAATAAGTCAAGAAGAAAACCAGAGCTTTAACAAGAAAAAGAACATAACTTGCAAAAGATATGGCAAAAGGATCACTATGTAGCAGAGCGCAAAACTCCATATGATTAGATCAAGAAAGTCAATTGCATTAGGTGAGGAAGACTAGGCAAGTGTTAGAATCAAGTAATGGAGACCATAACTTTTTAACAGTATGCAAAATATGTGGCAAAAGGGTCACTATGCAACGGAGTGCAAAACTCCATATGATTAGATCAGGAAGAAAGGTCAATCACATTAGGTGAGGAAGACTAGGAAAGTGTTAGACTCAAGTGATAGGGAGCAACCAAAACCTAAATTTGACAGCTAGGATTATGCCGGATTGGTGAGTGACCAAGATAACCTCATTAGTTATGACAAATTGCATAGCATAGACATTAAAGGAAGATCAAAAAGGACCTGGGAAAAAACAATTGAAGGTAATCTAAAGAAATTGCAAATAAACAAAGATGTAGTTCTTCATAGAGACAAACGGTGAAAAAAAAACTCATGTAGCAAACCTCATCTGGTTGGGACAAGGCTAGGATGATGATGATGATGTAAAGCTAACTGATGAATCATGGATATAGAAGCAATTTAACACGACTCCAAGAAATTATGTATTCTACAATTTAATAAAATGTATTCATCTTTAACCCTACCTTGTAACAATAAATTTCATAAATTCTGGTAGAGAGATGTTAGTATTCCAAAACATAATATCTTCATTTCTAAATGTCTCTATGGTAAACTTCCTATAAAGGTTGTATTGCATCACAAGGGTTTAACTGCAAATGATCTTTGCATGAGTTGTGAGATGTCATCAGAATCATTAGACAATTATTTTTTTCAATGTCTATCAACAAGGAGAACTTAGCAAAAGATTCAAAAAATCAAGAATAGGTGATTATGGGAATCTTCTCTCAATGATATTATTCAAGTTGGCTGAATCCAAAAGAAATATAGAAAAGATGAAAAACTAAATCCCTTCTCTCATCAATTTTGTCTACAATTTTGGTTGGGCACAATAGGTTTTTCTTTTTTGGTGAACAAGGGACCCTCATCTCATTTTAAAATGAGTTTTGGTTGAGTGGATGTTGATTTAGAATTGCTTATAAAAGTATTATGAAGGCTTTCATGAAATTATTATCTCCACTCAATCATGGAATGAAACCTTGATTTGGCTATTAAAAGGTTGTCTATATTAGTTGCAACCAAAAAAAAACAGTTTACAATGAGAGGTAGCTTTTATTGGTTTTGTTTGAATTTTTTTAATCTCTAGTGGGCATGGGTGAGGGCCAACGAGGGTTGGATGCTCATGGAAGCTCCACTATTGACCCATCATTGATAGAGATCTCTTGTATTCGAAGTTGTGATGATTGTTTCTGTTTGCTTGTGTCAGATGTGCCCTAGCCACTATAGATTCGGGTTTACCTTGCTTCAAAAAAAAAAGTATTATGAACCAATCAAGATGGTAGATACAAACTCAACCAATCAGGGAATAGAACCTATAGCAATCAAACCTTTTAATTAAGTGAAGGAACACCAACGAGGGATGTCCTATACATATGTAGTTTGAGAAAAAATCTACAATCATTAAGTGCATTGATCATAAAATGCTTTGACATAAACATGATAGCAACAAATAGTAAGGTAGTTGTCACAAAGAACAACATCAAGTACCTCATAGGCCAACTAAACGGTAACCTCATGTCTTTGAATTGTAAAGGAATGATAGATCAAGAAGGACAAGTTCTTTCACAGTAGTTTGTGGCTGATGCATACCATTGGATGGTAGCTAAGATGTAGAATCCAACAAAACTCTTTTCGGAAGCTCTTTGGCATGCTAGACTAGGACATTTTTCTCCAAGATAAATATATAGACTTAAGGACGTTCCAATGGATATGCAAGTGAAGATTCTATAATGCAATGCTTACGTCATGGGCAAATTGACAAGGAAGCCATTAAAATGAGCACCAAAGAATCTACAAAAATATTCAAGCTTGAAGCTCATACACTACAACATGTGCAAACTAACGTTGATAAAAATGCTTCAAGTCAATTGTTACTTCAACACCTTCATTGATTACTACACCAAAAGATATAGATAAAATGCTACAAATCATGTGTTTGATTCCTTTCATATCTAGAAAGCTATCATTGAAAAGAACTGTGGTTGCACTATTAAGACCCAATGAATAAAAAAATGGAGTGGAATATGTCTCTAAAGAATTCAAAGAATTTCTAAAGGGATTAGACATGAGATCACTATTATAAAAACACTGCAACAAATTAGTATGGCAAAATAAATGAAAAAAACACTTATTCATATGGTCCAATCAAAGCTGATTTACAAGAAGCTACTTCCACATTTGAGGGGAAATGCACTAGACTAGCAATCCAGATAGTGAACAGACTCCTAGGAAAACACAAAAAACCACCAAATGAAAAGTGGAGAAGTAATCCTAGTGTAAATAGGAACTTTGGTTTATTGTTGTAGTGCCCCACACTTGAAAATTTGACCTTAATATGCTATTAAATAACTTGGACTTGAATTCGTTTGGAAGCTTATATATATTTGTAAATGTGCCTAATGCTTTAAGTTAATATGAAAACTTTTAATTGGGTGATTTAAGCAAATTTAATATTTCTTTATAATTTCTATCTAATTATTTTTTATTTTAAGATAAGAAAAAATATATTTTTATTGACAACTGAGGATGACAAAGTCTAACATTATTTTAGAATAATACTATAAAATTGCTGAAATTTGGATGAATTGTTTATTTTGATGTTTGGTTGGAAATTTTAATTTATTGAATTGCACTCAAATTTAGCAAACTAACTTGATATTACACCTAGAGTATAAATCTATTATTAGTTGGCTTATTCAAGTCCTATATTCTGAAATTTTAATGTTAAATGATTAAAAAGGTACCTTTTGGGCCCATAGTTTCTTTGGTTCAATTAAAATATTAATGTTTACCTAGGTAACTATGGCATGCTTATGCTTGTTTTGACCAGTTCAACATGTGTAAAAAGCTGGATGTACAAAAAGTTTAATATCAATAACATTTACCAGCTAAAATATAGAAATTATGAAAAACAGATAAACATACTGAAATAAATTACAAATCCTTATAGCCTTATAGAGTAAAATTGACTTAAAACAGGCCAAAAGGATAAGCCACAAGAGAAAAGGCAATGTGGACAACTAAGTAAGATGGTGATGTGTGCTTCATGTTACTTTAAGACATGCTTATGATGATGTCTATTTTGAAATATGCAAATTGTTACTTCATATTAATGGCTGGAGAAAAGACAAAAAAAACTCATTTAATAGGGACATGGGACTCTTTTGGGTGTTGTCACTATCATATGTCCACTATCTCATTAGCTTGCTTGTCTTAGTCAAGTAGTTATCATCTTATGAATAAAAAAAGATTTTTGGAGGATGAAGTATCTCAACCTTGCTCATTGTATACACTTTTGTGCATAAGTCTCTGTCAAGTCTTGGGGTCTCCTTCATCCTATAAATAGAAGGTCTCTAGCTCTTATTTTCATCTTGGTGCCAAGACAGAGAGGCTATGCTAGTTTGGAAAAAGAGAGAGGGGAAAGTCTGTGGCTGTCCCCTCCTTGTTCTCAGCCTATCTTATGGACTGTCTTGAGTAGGCTGGTGTGTATTCTTGGTGCAGGCATTGGAGGCTGACCTTGCAGCCACTGTTAGAAGCTATTTGTGGCTGATTTTGAAGTGTTGGGGCTGATTCTAGAAACTGTCATTCTCTGATTTTCTTGGAGGCTTTAGGCTGCACTTTAGGCTTTTGGTTCCATCATGATTCTTGAGGTTGATAGCAGGGAAAAAAGATTTACAAAAATGAGGTGTAAAATCTTCTTACAGTTGAGTGTTGTCAAGCATGTTCACTAGCAAGGCATATGATACCGTCTCATGGGAGACGATGCAGGAGGTTATGTTGCAAAAGGACTTCCAGCCAGCCTTTGTTAATCTCTGCCTTCATATCCAATCCTCTGATGGTTTTTCTTCCCCTGGTTGTGGACTGAGACAAGGGGACCCATTGTCGCCTTTGTTGTTTATCCTTGTATGGACTTGATGTAGGTCTACTATGAGTTGGAAGGACTGGGAGGTTTAGAAATTGTTGGGACCCATTGCCTAGTTGAACACTACCATCCTCTTTTCTAGGGTGGCAGTCCCACAAGCATAGGTTGTTAACATAGTGCTTCAACATATGGCTAAGGAGCTTCGATTGACTATCAATAGGGTGAAGTCCATGGTCCACCTACTTAATACTAATCGTCGAATTCAAGGGTTGATTACTCAAGAGTTGGGAATTCTCCCAGGCTCTTGCGAAGATGTTTATTTGGGGTTACCGCTTCACCAGTGGCACAGGGCAAGATCTTGGGTCTAGCTAATTGAAAAGCTTCACAAAAGGGTGGACCATTGGACTTCTTGTTTCTTAACTCGGGTGGGTCGGGCCTTGCTTCTCTCATCTATTCTAGGGGCTATGGCCAGATATGTGACTTCTACGGGCCTCTACTCCTGCCACTATTACTGCCAAAATTCATCAAATAATTTGGAGATTCACCCAGAGTGAGGGAAAAGAGGTGCTTGTATGCATCTACTTAATTGGAAGACTGTTGCTAGACCCAAATAGGCAAGGGGCTTAGGGATTTTCCGGTTCCAAGACATGATTGATATGAGCTTCCAGTGTCTTGGGGGATCTAGCTGTGGTGCAATGGATTGTCATTATGCAGAATAAGTATCAAAGGACGGGAAGCTGGACGACATGATTCTTATGTGTGGCGAGCATTATGCAAGCATGCTAATCACATGCGCCAAATGAGGATGGAGGGGGATGCCCCAAAACAACTAATTTTGAGCAAATACCCCACATGTCGAGGGTGGAGGGGCCTGTGGAAAGGATGTTTGCGCAAGAAAATTAAAATGTTTATCTAGTTGATCAACCATGGGGTGATTCCAGTTAGGGTGGTGCTTCATGGTAGGGGGGTGGAGGTTGTGGAGACATGTCCACTTTGCATGGCGACTACTAAGACAATGATGCACTTTATATGTGAACGTCCCTTTTCCATTAGAGTGTTACGTGCGGTGAATCTCAGAAGTTAGCAACTCAATGGGAATTCCAGAGTTGCAACAATCTTGTGGTCCCTATGCAAGGCCAAGAATTTCTGCATTTTTAGAGGACAGCCGTTGCCGCCACCAACATAGAATGCAATGGAAGGGACACGTATTTGGAAAGAAGCATGGGTAACAATGGAGGCTACCCCAACCTTCGAACCCTCTTGCAACGACTACTAGGAAAATGAGGAGCTATGGTGGTTGGTGGTTCAAATTGGGTGGGATGTCTTCCTCCCAGACTGCGGCCAAACCCAGATTTGGAAGATGAAAGTTTCTTTGCCAACTGGGTAAGGGACGGGTCCTTGTTCCAGGGAGAGGAGATTCCACTCACAAAAAATTTCATGGCAGCCTGCCTGGGGGTTCCTGTTGTAGGTAAGATCATTCTAGCCACTATTTGGGGTTTTCAAGATGCAAGGATTTTCGTTGTTGGGCCCATGCCCAAGATGGGAAGTGGGTAGGTCCTAAGGTCGTCCTTGCCAGGAATGTGGCAAGTTGTTGACTTTGTCAAAAGGTTCTTTGTTCAATCGGGAAATGTGTCTAAACTCCAATGACTACATTTTAGTATCATATGGTGCCTCTGTTTGGGGACTATGTTGAATGCTCCCAAATTTTTCCTTGGCATGCTACATCAAAGACAATGAGGGAGACACTCGAGTTTGATTCTGGCACTCTGAGAAGATGCATGTTCATCTTGCCTCAAGATGCAAGGGACCACCATCCGGACGATTTACATTAGGTAGTAGACAAGGACTGCACCACTAGAGGTTGTTGATCTATCTAGTGATTCTGAGGAGGGAGATAGGGGGCTTTGCAGCAGCAAGAATCCCAGGTGGATTACCCTGGTGGTGAGTCTTTAGGGGCTAGGAAGTAGCATCTAGAGAAGCTCCTGGCGGGGCCAAAGGAGTCTAGGGCCTAGGATGAGAGAGCTCAATGGGAGCGTAGATGGAAAGAGAGGAAGGTGAAGTTCCAAAGGCAATTGGATGAGGTTGTGTATCAAGTCCAAGACGCAACTTGGAAGGACAAACATAGGCAGGACCTAGCGGAGGCCACGGCCCATGAAAAGCTAGAGGCAAAGTTGCAGATTGAAATCTAATTGCAACTAGAGGAGGAGGCCCATGAGATGGAACAGTGGAAGAAGGCCGACAAGCAGTGTAGAGCGCAGGAAGTGGAGGAGGGGCAAATTCAAAGGAGATTGGACAAGGCACATGTAAGGGATGCTCGATATTGGTTACGGGAAGGGAGGCACCCATATGTCATTTTGACGATTGGCAAAGGGACACCCTAGAGCTCTCTGCGATGACATATTAGACACCAAGGGCGAGAGTTGCATCTGGATCAAGGGAAAGCTCTGCCGAGGCTACATGGAGGACTGCTGGTATCAAGGAGTTCCAGGAGGCAACTGCGTTTGTCACCTCTAAAAGGCATCATGCCATGCTCGATGCAATTCACAGGTAGGTGCGGGCCAATTGTGCCTGCAATCAGCTATAATGTTTTGGTGTTCTATTGTTCTTGAGATTAGTTTTGTCTGCAAACCAGGTTTTGTGGGCCTTCATGCGTTGTGAGGAACCTGTGCCTAGTTTTGATTGTGCATGCCAATCCATGGTTTATTTTGCCAAGCGCTTTCAACACAGGGTTTTCTACGTTGTGGACCATGGTTAGGTGGCCCTTTTTGTACAATGACATTTATGTGGGTTTTTTTTTTTCCTTTTTCTTGGGGGGGTGTGGAAGAGGTGTGTTTCTCCCCCTAACTGCTTTCTATTTTCAGTTCATCACCCTATGGATCTGATGGCGAGGATTTGCTATATATATCAATTTCTCTAGCATTAATATACCCTACTACTTTTCCAAAAAAAAATGTGTAGAAGTAAGATAGAAAATATGGAATGTGATTTCAATGATAACATGAACAATGGTGAAATAGAAGTGACAACTCAAGGTCAAAAAGTCCCTTACTGCAAACAATTCTACTACCTAGGATCAATGCTTTAATCATATGGTGAAATTCATAAAGATATATGAAATACAATTGAGGTAGGATGGTCAAAAAATTGAAACAAGCTAGTGGTGTTCTATGTGAAAAAGGAATACCAAAAAACTAAAGAAAAAATTTTATAAAACAACAATTAGGCTTGGTATCTTATATGGTGTAGAATGTTGGGTAGTACAAAAAAGGCATGAACAACAAATCAATGTGGCATGAATGTGCATGCTTGCTTGAATGTTGAATGTTACCAAAAGAGATAAACTACATAATACATGCATTAAATGAAGACTTGAAGTGGCTTCTATTTTAGATAAATTACAAAAATGGCATCTTAGATAGTTTGGGCATGTGCAATAAAGATCAGATAACAAACCTATAATGTTTTAATGAAACATTACATTTGATGGAGATACATAAAGATCTAGCTATTTATAGAGGTGAATGGTAAAAGAGAACTCCTATAGAAACTCCATTTTGTTGGGTCGATGCTAGGATGATGATCATTAGCCATGTACAAGCAAGCACTCCCAACTTTATTAATTCAAAGTACTAATATTAATAGAACAACATAATATGAAAATAATATAGCCAATTTATACTTTTGTAATTTTTTTACTTTGGTAAGCATTTTTAGTATCTAGAAGTTAAGGATCAAATTTCTTTTAGAATGTTTTGTGAGTAATTCAAAACATTCAACAAAAAATTGTGACATTTTGAAAAATTTTGGCTGAAAAACATATTAAGTAATGAAGACCTTTTCCAAATGAACAATTAGTTGTTTTTCATCAATTGAACTATTTTTCACACTTTTTAATCATTGCTAAGACATATCAAGCTGTATTAGTGGGAGGAACAATTCAACTTGACCTCTAGCTACAAAATGGAATGCTAGCACAATATCTATTTTGCAGATTTGTAACTTCATGGGCCATAGAGTGATCAAGTAGGAGAAGCAAAAACAGCCAATGATGCTTATTCTACGAGAGAGATCACATCTTCAGGTAGAAAGGATGGAGAGGATGTAGTAAAGGAAGTTGATGCCAAGACATTTGGTTACGTCATAAACATACACAAGGAGGATGCTCCTAGCCCTATAGTATATAACCCAATATTTATCATATTTATCATGAAATCAGATGGCTTACTTCCATGCTGCCATTGGTTTGGCATAAATAAACTAGAGGACAAGCAACTTCTAAGAGAAACAGGGATAGGGTGCGGTTGAGATTGGTGTTGCAACTGTATGAGAGAACTGAGGATGAGGAGGCTAATGCATTTATTCAAGATTTAATCTAGGAATACCATTGGCTAACAAGGGCCAACGTGTTGAGTAGTACAAGGCGAACTTGTTATGAATATAAAGTTAAATCTTAAAGCTGCATTTTTTTATTTGTATTTTTTTTGAGAAAAGTTCAGGAAATATATTAATAAAATATCATTATATGTACATTGTAACAGATATGGGGGATAAAAACCCCCCTCATCATCCCGTTCACACCACCCCCCGTCCCCCCACGCCCATCCTCCTGAAAAATAGATAAAACAGAGACATCGCATCCACTCATCAGTCGATGAGCCAGAACCTAAAGTTCATTCGCAGAAAAATTCCCCGTTTCAGTGGGGTAGATCCAACAATGAACTGGAGACAAAAGACGACAAAGACCAAGGCAACAGACAAAAGTTGGAAGCTCTCTCCTATACCAGGTCCCAAAGGCTATAGACGTCTAGGGAGCCTAACACAGTGACAAGTTGCCTGTTTTTGGGAATGAATGGCTTCAAAAAACTGCCGTGTCTTTCAGTTTTCACAAATGCAATAGCCTGCTGAAATTCTTTAAATGCCTCCTCCTTCCAGGCACATTCCTCCACTGTGCCAATCCCATCTAGATGGAGCTTCACAGCGGTTCTTCTGATGTGTCTGCACAGAGCCAACCAGGACGTATTGCATTTATTATCCATAACAACGTATAGACATTTTCTTGCCTCAAACAACCATCAAGTGTTCTGCTCATGAGCATGATCCTTTTGTTGTTGTCGCTCTTCAGCCTCCCGTTGGTCTTGTTCACACTGCTCTTGTTCAACAAATTGTTTACTTGGTAAATGTGATTTTTTTTTGTAAGGGATGAGCAATTATTAGTTAATGGGTTTTCTCTAGATGGTTCTGTAGGGTATATTTTTAATCTATAAGTGATTCTCTCAAATGTTCTACATTGTTGAGATCTTTCTCAGAGAACAACTTCCAAATGTATCTAGATTAGAGTTGTAACATGTCTTTAATTAAGTGTTGAATCCCTTAGTCATTTTGTGTGAATATCTCATTTCGAGCAATTGAGCAATAAGAGTTGAGCCCCTATGGATGTTTCCCTCTGTTCTTGAGTGTTGTACCTGGTAAATCTTGTTTGCAGTCATCTATACCTGTAACTGCCCACCGCATCTATCAATTCAGGTGTAGTTTGATGCAGTGTGCAGTCCCAATCGCACTCATAAACTTGCATTGCATGTAAAGACAAATCTACCAAGTGAAGAGTCAAGCCTCATACATTCAGTATAGTAAAAGCTGTAGGTCACACGATGAGGATCGAAAAATGGGTGGAGGGAAGCCAATACCTCAACCACTGAACTGTATGTAGAAAGTTATTGACTACATACTCATAATTAGCACTCGGAAACCAGAACCTCGCACTTCTCTTCAAGGTTAGAAATCATTTCCTTTTAAAAAATTAGAATATTGCTAATTTGATGTCCAATTTCTTCTTGATGCAACCAGTCAGAGATCCCTATTTCCTGATATTATCTAATGTCTTAAATTATCTCAAAAAAATGGGTTCATTAAAGTTATAAACAGGTGAAATTAAATTTTAATAATAGAGACTTACAAATTCAGGAACCTGATCTTTTATCATTTTCAACTTTTCCTTCGATCCTGCCTTTTTTATGCCAGTTTCTATTTCCTTTGCAATAGCACATGTGAAACCACTTTCTTTCATAAAGCGATGCCAATGCAGTTCATATCCCGCTCTTGCAACTTCAAGTACATATCCTAACACAGTAGATTCTTTAATTGGAACTGGTCTTTCTGGCAAATTCTACAAAAATATGTCGTCCATGTGAAAATACAGCTCAAAGCATAATATATTAAGCAATTTCCCCAAAAAATGGCATAACATAAAGAGTTCCAGATGAACTATATTACAAATTAATAAAGCCTTACTGCAATATCAACGAAGGTGAGACCTTGCTCCTGGAACATTTTCCATGCTTCAAGCTTTGAATTAATAATTTTTGGCACGCTGATTTTTGAAGGCTGTTTAGAATCAATTGATTGTATTCGTAGTTCTTCATTACATCTAAGACCCACGCTTTCGGATAAGGACTTAATTGTTGCAAGCATTTGATATCCATACCTTGCCATAAAGTACTGTTAACATTAAATACATCTTAAGCAATTGGAAATAATAAAACAACAAATCACTAGACGTCTTGTAATTTCAACATCTAGTACAAAAGCTTAAAACTGTTAAAATAAAGGTGCTGCTAAAAGAAATGACCAACGAATTTTCAGTCTTTTATAAACATAATTCAACCAGGTACTTCTGTACTCTGCAATTGTTAATAGAACCATGACCATTCATCAAGAAAGAAAACATATATTCAAAATATAATTAACACAAAATATTGTAGTGTTCAGTTTTAGCATAACCTTTGAAATCTTATGCTAGTTTTTTATTGTAAAAACTTATACCTTAATGAAGCGTTACCTTTATTCAAATAACTCATAACCTTAATCATGTAACGCAACTAGGTTTAACTTTAATAATCAAAACTTCTAGTAACAATGGAACAATAAATGTGATCATATAAACAATTCACGCTTGTATAATTTTATTGGTTGGTCAGCATTTTTGTTTCCTAGAAGTTCAAATCAATTTTCTTTTAGAATAAGTGATTAGAAAATCTGCAATTTTGACTTGAACAAAAAATTGCCAACATTTTCAAGATGAAAATTCACCAATTTAGTGCAACTTTTTGAGCTGACCTTTTTAGTGCAATTTAGTGCCCGTCAGTGGCTCAGGGGGGGGAGGGACCGGAGACATATCTAGTGAACCTCAGCGTGTTATCATCTGGATGTGGGCGAAGCAGGCGGGAATCCACCATGCAAGGCATCCAACAAGTGGCGAACTTCATGGATACTAAGGAGCATCGCCACACTTTGGACCTACTCCATGAGCTTGAACGTCCGCAANGGCACTGTATACTCTTGTACTATAATTTCTCAGTAATACAATCCCGAACATTCTCTCAAAAAAAATGTAGTGAAAATTGACAATATTTATAAACAATCTTTCAACAATATATATAATAAAATATTTATAGTTTACTTTGGATAAAAAAAACCAAGATCAAAATTCTTTATTATAAAATATTAAAATATAATCACAATCCTAATAAACGTTAACAGAATTTAATGAAAATTAATTAAGCTACCCTGAAAATTAAAAGTTACTGAAAGTTAAACATATAACGATTAAAACAACTAGCATTCAACATTCACCCAACATTGTGTGGTTGGATAACGTTGGACTATCAGGCCTATGTTTTAAATATCATAAAACATTTTAGAGCTAGGCATTAATGTGATATGCTTTATCTTACGATTATGTGGACAAATGAACCTCAATAGTTTACAACTTTATATATATATATATATATATAGAGAGAGAGAGAGAGAGTTTTAGGTAATGTACCAAAAAACTAAAAGCATGAGAACTGCACAAGTGAACCACAAAGCAGGGGGCAGAAACCAATACCCTTAACACCAACACACCCAAACATGCAACACGTAGAAAATCTAGACAAAGTCCTCGGGGCCTCTCCCACGGCCCCCATCCCCACCAAAAAATCCCAACCAAGACAAAACCCAGGCCAAACCACCCCAATCAAAAACAAGCAACAAGACACAACATTCCCAACCAACCAAAAAGGACCAGACCAAAAAACAAAAGACCCAGATATCACACCCCTTAGATATGCCATGATAGTCGGGCGCACTTGCATGTGCGCCATAGCTATGAGTGAATAACATTGAGCATTTCCCTATGCTCCTTAGTATCAAAGAACGCTGCAACCTATTGAAAATTTTTTAATGCCTTGCCTTTCGTGCTTGTGTCACGACATCACCTTTATCATCAAGGTGCAACTTAGCGAAAGTCCGTCGAATGAACTACCTAAGAGCTTGCCAAGAAGAGTGCTAATTAATGTTCATCATAACATAGGGGCATTTCCCCTCACATAGCCAAGTGGTAGAATTATGCTCATGCATGCAGTCCTATTGTCATTATAGTTGTTCATCCTCCAGGTGTTCATTCTCCCGCTGCATCTCTTCCTCCTATTCTTGCACCTATCTATCAAGATCCTCCTGCTGAATTTCAGCTTTTCGTTGTCTATGGAGATCATCCTCAATAGTAGCTCTACTCACCACATCCTCCAACTCCTAATGGATGAGGTCCTTACCATTTCTTGATGATGCATCTCCACCTGCAGCTGCTGCTTGCATCAATTTTGGGAACGTGTAGAAGCTTCCATCCCTTGTAGCTCCACAACATCTTGCCAACATTGTGACAGTGCAGACCTGGGCACCTACCTACTCATAGTCCACGACACAAGCCTAGGGAAGAAGGCCTCCGCATCTTGGAGACCTCTTCCCATGGGCAACACCACCTCCCCACCAACTTGCACCCTAAGAACTTGCATTGTAGCCTCCTCAATGAGGTTGATCCTCACACTGTAGAAAGTAGTAGCCTCCATGTGCCAACTAGTGAAAAAGGTGTCATCCAACAAATCAAGGTTCCCCCACTAGCATAGGGAGAAAATCAACCCAACCCACATGCATAACAAGTTTCCACAGCTCAAGCATCCCCTAAAATTTGGCACAAGAGTGTTTGTAGGTCGACGTAGCCCCCATCCTAACCATGACCTCCCTCCACAATCTCACACCAATAGCAACCACCTACACAAGCAACAACAAAGGTAACTTCTAAAAGATTAAATTGTTGCAGGACCGCCACAAGCTCCACAATATCACTATAGCCTTGCAGTCTCCATCCAACCTAAGAGGCAGGGAGATTCCAGCAACCTACGAAGTAGCAATAATGAAGGAACAATTATATGCAAAATGCCTCCAAGTCTTGGGTACCTAAAAACAAGATGGGCACCCATCATTAATGTTCAACCTACATCTTTTTAACTCAACTTGCACGGGAAGCACCACATGATTTATCAACCAAAGGAAAACCTTTAACTTTTCAGGTAGCCTACCATGCCATATCGACATCCAACCTACCCTCATCAAATACTTATGTTTACTGATGAGGTGCAAGGATGCCTTCATCATATCCTAGTACATCATTTGTTGGACATGATGACACAACGATATCTAGATGAGCGAATCATGTCTTCCCGCCATCCAACATTGATACTTGTTATTCATGATTCTTATCCATTGTGCCTAGTCATTCCCCGTCTGTATTAATTGATGCATAAGCTTTTGCTAGCCCATGAGGATAACGTCCATAAACCGAAGGACCCCAAGACCACCTACCTCCCTAGGCTGAACGACGGTATCCCAACTCACCAAGTGCAGGTGGTCACCCCCTTTTCCCCCCAACCAAATGAACCTATGAGTCAATTGATCCACCTTGTTGACAATGTCTTTCGGTGGGAAGCAATGGTGAACAGGACTCACAAGGCAAGTAGAATCCTCCCTTTCCTAGTCAAAAATCATGTAGTCCAATGCCCTATCCTTTGCTGCAGCTATTAAACCAACTTTGGCCACGCAGGTTTTATCTACCATGCGAAAATAGGAAACCCCAAATAAGAATCATGTTCCCTCCCTGGCATGACGCCCAACACCTAAGTAATTCTCCCACTAATGCACCCCTATATATTAGAAAGATACAATGTCAATTTTTCCCTATTGATCTCTAGTCCAACCTCCTAGGTCATCCTGCGAAGAGCTCTATCCATCGCCAATGCCTGCGACACCAAAGCCTTGGTAAAAAGAATAGTGTCATCAACATAATGCTTTGCCAAACAATCCACGCCAGTGATGCGCAGCCCACGAACCACCTCTGCACAAAAATAAGCTTGCAAGGTGTCCATGACAAGGATAAACAAATAAGAGGACAAAGGATCCACCTACTCGAGGCCCCTACTAGGGGAGGAAAACACCCAAAGCTTGCCATCCAGATCAAAAGAGCAAGCAACAAATGATTGCATATGAATGCAAAGATCAACAAAACAGGAAGTAAAGCCCTTACGAGTCATAATTTCCCTCATGACTTCCTAACTAAAGGTATCAGAAGCTTTTATCATGTCCAATTTCAAGCACATACGAGGATAGCACGTTGTGTGGAAGGAGTTTAAGATTTCTTGGAGTAGGATCACATAGTGCTGTAGATCTCTCTCTTTGATGAAGCCAGCCTGATTATTGCTCACATGCCCTAACATGAGAGTAGATAACTGCATCACTATCATCTTTGTAAACAAATGGAGTAACGTCTTGCACACCCCGATGGGACGAAATTGGGAGGCATCAATGGGAGTCGTAGTCTTCAGTATAAGCACAATTCTGAAACAATTGATTTCTTGCTGAATTTGTCGCCATATGAGCATGGCGTTGAAACCATCAAGCACATTCCTCCCAAGCACATCCACGAACTCCCTGAAAAATTCGATTGGCCCACCCATCAAGGCCTGGAGCCTTTCCAGGCTTCAAGTTAGCCATGGCATCCTCCAACTCTTGCCAAGTCAAAGGTGCAACAGCATATAGTTATCCTCCCATGAGAGCACAGATTGCATTGGGACCGACAAGGGGAGCCTATCCCTGCCATGCCAAATTTCAGCCCAATAGGCTTGGAAAACCTACGTAATTTTCTAAGGTTGCACAAACTCCACCCCACCCTGTATTATCCAAGGTATCTTCTTCAAGGGATTATTCACCTTGGCTACCATGAAGAAGAAACAAGTAGGCCGATCCCCATCCTTGAGCCATCTATTTCTAGATCACTGGTGCTAGTCAATGACTTCTTCCTAGTCTAGCCCCTGGAGATCCACCAGAAGCTCATGTTCCTCTTGGACTAGAGATTCCCATGCTTCCTACCTCTCTTGAATATCCACCAGTTTCTTCTATAACGTCACATGGTGTGTTTGAGAAGTATCTTTCTCCTCCTTCATCTTGGAACAAATTTCCTTTTTCAATATGTTAAGACCAATTTTTAGAAAGTCATGAGGATCCCATTCGAAGAATACTTATCCCAAATTCCAAACATGAGCGGTCTAAACCAAGGCTTCAATAGACAGGTCCTCTCAAACCTAAACTATGAGAAGGTAGGGAGCAATTCACACCCAATCTAACATATCAATGATTGATGATCAAAGGCATGTCTTTCTTTCCTAATGACCTGGACATCTTGCTGAAGCATAAGGACATCGCTAACCCATACCCTATCAATTCAGGACATTGCCTTATCTTTTCCTTGTTGTTGATTGCTCCAAGTAAAGAGGTAGTCCCCAATTTCCATAACAATGAGGTCATGTTGCTGGAGGAATTGGACGAACTGCTCACTACCAAGGGGGGTAACAAGGTCTCATCCCAATATCTCCCAAGCATAAAGTCCCTTGTTGAAATCCCCAACCAAGATCCACCACCGGGATCCTCGCCTCTGAGGTCCCTGCTAACCTCCACGTCCAAACCAACATCCCCCGCACCCCCCCCCCCCCCCCCAAAAAAATTCCCTACAAACGAGACAACCCAAAACAAAAATCAACAATAGGATCGACAACACCCCTCCCCTCCCCAACTACATACGCAACGACAAGCAAAAGCAACAACAATAAGGGCGCTCTAGTGCATGGAGATCATCTAGGACCTCCCGGTGTTGCTCAGTGTCCACAAAGGCTACCGCCTCGTAGAAGCCTTTGAACGAAAATGCCGCATCACTCCCTTGTTTATCTAGGTGTATCTCCCTTCCCTGCCTACGGATGTGGTGCCGCAAGGTTGACTACGGGGCATTCCTTCCAATGTTGAGGATGACATAGGGGCAACAACCCCCCTGCAACCAGGCACCATGCCCTATCAAAATGGGCATTATTGAGCTATCGTCACATCTGGTCCCTTAAGAGGGGGACCACCCTCCAATTGCCTACCCGGCAACCTCCCTCGCCTAAGTAGCAACAAGAAGCCTGCCCCTCACCCCCACACACACAAAAACAAGAAGAAAAAAAGAAGGGGGGTGGGGGGTGGTATGGCCCCCACAAAGCCATCTCACCCCCGAGCATACCCCGCTGTGTCTCCCTTTGCACCTCCCCATGCTCCCCCTCCCCTATGAAATCTCCAAAATATTTCCTTTAAACATGCCAGCTATTTCACCTAGCCTTTTTTTGAATGCTTGGCAACTTTCAAAATTTTCTTACTTTTTCAATTAGTCCAAAAAATTGTTTGTGTAAACTTTTTAATCACTATTTAGAACATTCTGAGAATTATTCAAAATATGCAACAAAAAATCTTGACTTCTTTAAAAATATTGGTATGCACTACTTTTTGGAGAGTTTTGGTTTAAAAGTTAGTCAAGCAATAAAGACATTCTCCACCTTAAAAAGTTGGATATTTTTTGTCAATACAAATATTTTTGGTAGACTTTTTAAATATTTACAGAGACAAATGCCAACATAAGATTAAATAGTATCACCAATCTATTTCGTACAATTAACAATTATTAAAACAAGCTTTTTGAAGTTCTAAAAGATTTTGAATGAATTTGGAAAGCCATGGTTAGGTTAGAATTGATTTTCTAAATATATGCACAGGCAATCACATGTATAAATTGTAATGAAGGACAATGGAATTAACCTTTTAAACATATGCCCTCATTTAAAATAGATTTTTTTTTTTGGAGAAAAAATTCGAGATGTATTAGTTCAAAAAAAATTAAAAAGCTGTACAAGGGCACATAGACCATGCCAACGTCATTTGGCCCCATTCACATCAATCAACAAGAGTATCTCCTATAACCCCTACATTCCCCAACATCCCCAAAACCCAGCAACCCTATAGACCCAACCCTATGCACCCATGATTCCCAAGGATGTCTCGAAGTCACTCAGCAATAGAGCACTTGCCCATCCCAACCAACTTCCTAGCACCCCCCATGTTGCTACCCAAACATCTACCCTCTTGACACTCTCTTTTTTCAAACTCTGAGAGACTTCCACCTCCTCCTCCACCTGCAGCATTCCAACTGACAATGACCACCAACACTCCTACATCCAACTTGTCTCCATCCTTTGTCTATTCTACTCCATTAGGTTTGTCAACTCCACATAGTGGCCCTTCACCATATCCTCCATCCACTTCAAGCCTTGGATCTTTTGGCTATTTGCTTGACTTTGTGCCTCCTCTTGCATTCCCTACCATCACGACTGCCATGCCACCCTCTCCTCTTGCCAAGTGTGTTCTGACACAATGTGGCACGCCTCCGCAAATCAAGGGAATCTAGCCACCGTTTCAATCCAGCCTCTCGCAACAACCATGGCTATTCTTTCCATCCTTGCCCCGAAGAGGCCCCACCTTGCTCCGCCTTCTCTGACCCTTCCGTCATCTACAACTGTGGTCCGTGAGCCCTCCTACAACATCTCTGGTAGACCAATTGAGGCTCTATTTGCAAAACCATCCTCCCAAACCTCCAGAGCACCAAAATCACCCTCAAATGTCACCCTAGCAGTCGCCTTTGTAGTGACTCCAAGAAAAACTGAGGCAAGTTAACCTAAATGCCATGCCTTATGCATTGCAAAAGGCGAAATGTACACCCACAAGCTTGTGAGGGTACTCAAATTGCACAAAGTATCATTCCACAAAAACCACCACGTCCTGCCAGATGCCTTCCAGCATCAACTTGCAAATATGCTCACTGGCCATCCAGTTAACTACATCCCTGAAGAATTCAGCAACATCCGTCTGGGTGCAGACCACCAACACGATAATCTCCCCATCTGTTGGAACTCCCAACACCTCCACTAGTGCCCCCTCAATGACCATGATACCCTTCCCTGGAATCGTGTTTTTCCCCTACCCAATTGTCAAAGAAATTCATCATGGACAACCTCGGCCCCCCCTCAATGCTTTTCAGCATGTTGACCTAGCCCATTCTCTCAATTAATGCCCAAAGGTCCAGGTTTCCCGCATATTCTATCCACATTAACTCACACAACTACTCCTGCCCCATAGTTGTAATTGCGTCAACCCACAGTTGATGCCCAACTTTGGCCACGATAGATGATGTGGGCAACCTTTGTCCATGGAAAATGACATGGTTCCTACCCTTCCATGTTGTCCATAAGATCACAAGTGCTTCAAAATCTCCATTGATAGTTGTAATGGGCACCAATTTGGCCTTCCTCCAAACTTCTTGCATAAACTAACACATATATAAAGTGGTCAAGTGTCTTGGGCTCCGCAACGCAGAGGGGGTAGATGGCATTCATGTTCATCCCCTACTCCCACAAAACAACCCTCAAAGGTAGCCCAATTCCCCCTACCGATTCAAGCATGTTGTCTAGGCCTAGCACACCAAATGAAGTTTATTTTCCCCTTTCCCACCAAACCACACAAACTGTCAGATGATCTGGTCAATCTTCTACATGACCCCAACCAACAGTACCGCCATCGAGGTAGCAAACTTAGCAGTAGCCATAATCACCATCGATGCTAGCACCCTCTTCCCTTTCCATGATAGAAACTGACCAGTCCAATGTGTGGTTTTCGTTTGCAACCACTCTACCAGCCCCAACCATGCCCTCTACTCTTGCCATTCAAAAATTGGCATCCTCAAGTTATTGTCCTATAGCCTACTTGGTAGGATCCCTAACAACTGGACAATGCTTCCTCCCACAGCTCCCTCTGCATTGATTAAGTGGATGGCCGATTTCCCCCTATTAATCTTGAGCCCCAACTCACATTGCATTCTTTCGACCAAATAGGATCATATCATCAACATAATGTGTTGTCAGACATTCGACCCCCATGACGTTCAGCCCCTACATACCCTCAACCAAACAATAACTCTGAAGCATATCCATCACCAAGATAAACAACAATGGTGATAGGGGGTTCCCTTGTCTCAACCCTCTCTCCGACCCCTTGAACCCCCACAGCCTCCCATCGATATCAAATGAACACCAACTGTCACTTTGCATCTGGATACACAAATTAACAAACCTATGGTCAAAGCCCTTCAGTAGCATTATCTCTCTTAGTGCTGCCCAGCTCACCATATCATATGCCTTAGTCATGTCCAATTTAATACACATTCTAGGAAACTTGGCCTACTTGAGGGAGTGCAACATTTCCCGCAACAACAAGACCTGATCCTACCAAAAATGACCTTTAACAAACCCAGCCTCATGTTCTCACACCAGTTTTCTCATCAGAGGTGCCAAATGATCGACAAGCATTTTAGAAAATAGTTGCAACCGAGTATTGCATACACCACTAGGTCTAAAATGAGCTGGCGAGGTCGAATGAGGCACCTTAGGCAACAGCATGATCCGTGAATAGTTGATCTCTCTTCTGACCTATTGCCAATTCAGCATATAATTAAAGGCATCCAACAGATTTGCCCCCATAACATCTTCAAATGCCCAAAAGAATTCTATGGGCCACCCATTCGGTCCCAGTGCCTTGTTGGTCTACATTGACCTCATTGCAGCAAGCAATTCCAATCTAGAGAACGGTCGTAGCAGTTGTTGATTATCCGCTACCGATAGGACTCGCAGCACCAAAACAGAGATTTTCTTCGATTCTCATCTTTGCCAAATATTCTCCCAATATTTGTGCATTTCCTCCAACCCTTGCAAACCTCAATTCGACCCTTCCCCGACAACGCACTCAATAAACTCTGCAACTTCATCTTTGTTTCCCTCTCTTTTGGCATGGCAAAGAAGAAATGTGTGTGCCTGTCTCCTTCTTGTAGCCAAGTAATCCAAGATCGTTGCCTCCAATACCCTTCCTCCTCCCTATCTAGCTCCTAAAGCTCCCACAATAGCTCTTGTTCCTAATGCCCCAAGTTTGCACTAGTTTCTTGTAACCCTTGTATCTCTTGCAACGTATCCTGCAAACACTTCCTATACACTCTGAACCCATATTTTTCTTCTAATGCTTTAACCTTGATCTATTGTTTTAACAACTTGAGGCCTTTTTTCAAAAAGCCTTGGGGGTCTTGGACTCTCGAATAGCTTTGCCAAACAGTTTGCACCAATGGCCTCAACAAAGGCTTGTCCAACCAGGTACGCTCAAAGCGAAACAAATGGGGGGCCTGACCACGGTCAAACCGAGACAAGCATAAAATGGACCTATGATCTGATGCCTACCTCTCTTTCCCCATTGCTTGAATGTCAAACTCCAGCATTAGTCCCGTACTAAGCCAAACTTGATCAATCCAAGATTGGACGCAGTCATACCCACTTCTCCTATTGCCCTAGGTAAATCGGCATCCCTCAACATCCAAGTCCACTAGATCGTGGTCCCATGTGATGTCTGCACACTCCACGGCCCTAAGGGGACCCACACTATCCCCCTTGTTTTTTCCCAAGAGTGCAAATGTTGGTTGAAATCCCAAATGAGCATCCACCTGGCAGTGTTGAGGAGCAAACGTGCCACCTACCTCAACTCCTGCACTAGCAGCTCCCAGTTTTGTGCCCCGTAGACATTTGTCAACCAAAAGTCCTCCTAGATCATGGGGATTATCTAACTCCAATTGGAGTCATCCACCCGAGTGATTGGAACCTTTGCCAAAACCGCTAACCCTCCTGCAAGGCCCCTACATGGTACCATCTACAGATTCCATCCCTCCCACTGCAGTAGCCTCACCTCAAATGCTTACAACTTCGTCTTATGCAAACACACCACATCACATCCCTCATGCCAAACAATCATTTTCAAGGTATTTCGCTTGTATGGGGTACCCTATCCCGTGCAATTCTAGAAAAGATTCTTCATGGGGAAATAGACATCCGTCTGTAGTACACCTCCTTGAGTGTCTATTGCACCCACAAAATCAATGTCCAATTGTGTCAATTTCTTCCACATTGCTGACACCTTGGGTCGACCAACCTTGCTCCCCAGCAGTGTGACCATTGTAGCCTCGACTCCCCCTCTCTTGGCCTCAAAAAGATCCATCATCTTCAATTTGGATTTGGGAGCTACATTCAGTTGCCTTTTCTTCATTAAGGTCAATTTTGATGTGTAGTCATTATCTTCATAGTTATTTTGCTTATGCTTGCACTCATTGTGTTTCTGATTTCCATAACAGAAATTTTGGTTGAATCAACCAAATGTGATCCCAGTCAAGAATTATGATTTCCAATCCAAGCTATATCTTCTACAAATAATGTTAGTTTATATGATCCATTATTTATATTACAATTATTTGAATTAGATATGCCCACAATAATAACTTCTCAACTACCATTAGACATACCTCATTGACACCATCAATATTCCCAAGCCTAGCCATTGTTGTTGGGCGGACCTTTGCCAGCTTCTGCAGTGTAAGTTCACTGCAAACTGCATATCTGCAATTTTAAGTTTAAAATCAGGCATAACTTAGCAGGCAATCTAATAGCAAAAAGAAGCTAAACAAAGAGTTAAATGGACATAATGGCAGTTTGTTATCTTTGTGCTTACGGAGCAGTGGATTCAGCTTGTGCGAGTTCCATTCTAAGCTGTAAAAGTCTGTCATAGAGCTTGACTTCCATCTGAAACATAAGTTAATACATGTGACTTGGCTAACCAAACGTAACACAAGTACATGCTGGTAGCAGAGCAAAAAAATAAAAGGTTAAACTGACCTCTGAAAATTCTTTATTTTGTAGAGCTGGCATAGACTCGAAACCTGCAACTGAACTCATTGTTCCAACCTTTTGTGGTAGTTCACTGATCATCTCCTTGCTTGGAGTCAGTAACAGTGACGCATCATTTGACTGGCTAGCCAAGCGAAGGAAATGTTCGCCACTTGGTGTGATACTGGGGAAAAGCATGACTCGTATGAATGAAAATGGAGAATATCTTAGGGAAAACCTCTTTAACAAATCTTTCCCATCAAAATAAATTTTAAATATTTACCATACCTCACAATCCTATACATATCAACAGCTTTCTCATTGAGATAACCTGCATCATAATATCATGGCTGACTAATTATAGATCAACGAATCATTAGCCTATACAAAGAACAAAATATATAAAGTTAAAGTGAATCTTACGAAATGAACCTGTCTTCATATGCTTGAAAACAAATCAGAAATGAACATGAATTCGGTGGAAACATATAATGTGTTTAAAATCAAAATTATTCTAATTCCTAGCAATGAAAATTGAACTCGTAGCATCAAATAGAGCAGAGAGAAGATTGACTCATACCAAGGGAGACTAACTGCCCTGCAAATGCTTTCCACCAATTTGCTGATAAGTGCTTTCCCAATCCATGAAAAGGGAGCTTATCATAATTATTCTCTGTCACCTTTTTGGTCTGCAGGTACACAAATTAATGAGCAGGAAATGCACATTCTGGGTCATTCTGTTATTATAAATCTCAGTCATTATGATACAATAAATCCTCAATTAGTAACAAAGATGTCTTTGTATGGCAATCATAGATACAGGACGCCATCTGTCTACGGAGGAGAAGCAAAGGCGACTTGATGAATCGAACAGAGTGAATGAAGCACATGCATTTATAAAAGATGCAAAAGATCATCTTGTGTTGAATGCCCTACACAGGGAAAGCCAAATCTACACCAAATAATGTGGGCAAGATGAAATACCAAGAACGTAAGGTCAAGTATGGTAAAGACACGTAAGTATTTCAAACCATACTTTTGAAATGTATATCAAATTATGGCTAGCTCCAGCAAATACACCCCCAAATCACAAATCACTCAAAATCGTAACTTGGAAACATGCAAAATAACTATAATGATATAACAAAAAATATAAGATATCTGACTTCAAACCATAATTTCGAAATGTTGAATAAAATAAATAGATAGCTCTGGGAATTACACTCCCAAATCACAGATTGCTCAAAATTAAATAGCAATATTGAAATACCCAAAAATATAAAACATTTAACTATTTTTTGAAAAGGGAGGTATCAAAACCAGAATTAGACTGTTTGTACCCTCAAGACATATACCCAACATGAAACTTAAGTAAAACATTTAAAACTAATCTAATAGAATCGTATGCCTTAGGATAGACTCCAAGGAATGAATAAGAATGACAGCAAGGGTGAGGGTGGGCCTAGTGCAAGGTGCAATCCCTATGTGCAGGGCAAGGCAACAACGGGCGAGGGTGGAGCTACGTGACCTTCAAACTTTGGGCATTCAACAGGCAACGAGCAGGTGTCAACAGGTAGAGAAAGGGCCCCATTTCTGAGGACCACAAGCAACACAGATGGGCATTCGAGATCTGAGGGTAATGATGGGAGTTTTGTCTGGGGCCTTGAGGCAAAAGGCGTTGAGGCCTGTGTCAGAGGGGAGGGTTCCATGCAACTTTGGATCTAAGCAGTCCCTAATAGATAGCCTTATTGGAAAGTTCATTTCAGCAGGCACAAGCCCTAAACTGGAAGTGGTCCAAAAGTGGGTGAAGGCACAATGGAACTTTTGTTTGGTGGTGGTTCAAAGCCTCCCCAGACAATTGTTGTTGTTCATCTTTCCAACAGTTGCGGATCATGATAGGGTTCCATTGGGTGGGCCTTGGTTTTTCAGGGCCAAGGATTTGGCTTTGACATAGTGGCACCCGAGGGCCCATAGCAACCCTTATTTGTTCTCTAGGGCTCCAATGTGGGTCTGGATTTCCAAGATCCCCTCAGAAATGTGGAAGCCTGCCTTCCTACCAATGTTGGTAGGATTCTTTGGGGAGTTCATCTCTTTCGATAAACCCACGACATCATTGGATAGGATGGGTTATGCATGTTTTTGTGTCTGGAGGTCTCTGGCGCCAAAGGATTTCATACAAGAAGTCATTTTGGAGCTACCATCTAGAGAGGAAGATTCAAGTCAAATACAAGAATGGTGTGACAGTTGCGCCTATGGTGAAGAAACCTTCGTCAATCTCTTGTGGTGTTTGTGGTAAGGCAGGCCACGCAATGGAGACTTGTCAAGTGGCCAAAATACTTAGGGCCTGCAAAAATCTGGTGATGGTTGGATGATTCTTACCTGGCAAGGAGAACAACCTCGAAATCTTGTAGGGGGGCAATCTCAACACCTAACACAAGGGACCTATCAAAATTCTTCAATAGATCCAAGGGAGAGGTCAATGGCTCCAAGGGAGAATGTAGTGATTGGGGAACCCTAGAAAAGGGAAACCCACCCCCCCCTTTCCATGAGGGTGTAAAGAAGGCAGCCATGGAATCCCCCATTCAGGGTGAGATGGTGCAACCTCAGTGGGTTTCTGAGGGAGATGAGCATGTTTCAAGGGGTGATAAGAAGGTTCATGCAATGCTGATTTCACCTACGCACAATGCCGAGTGAGTCTCTAGTTGAAATCACCCAACCACATTCATCTAGCGATATAGGGGATTACCCTTGTCACCTGTCTGAGTTCCTGGACCCGAGCCTCCCAGTGTTGTGCCCCATAAACATTTGTGAGCCAAAGATCCACTTGCAACATGTAAACAATTTTACTCCAATCTGAATCTTCCATAAATCTAATCAGGATTTTAGCCAAAATGGCCAACCCTCCCACGCAACCCCTACTAGGCACCAAGTGGGAGGTCTAGCCCTCCTACTTCAGAAGTTTTCTTTCAGATGTTTGGACCTTTGTTTCCTGTAAACAGACCACAGCACAGCCTGCCTCCCTAACCATCATTCGCAAGGTATTTCTTTTGTACAAGATACTTTGGCCCCAATAGTTCCAAGTGAGGATCTTCATGGAGATGCAGACACACGTCTATGGTACACCTCCTGCAACGTTCATTGCACCTCCAAATCGATATCCAACTGTGTGGATTTCTTGCACGTTGTTTTATCTAGGCACCCAACCTTGCACTCTAGTGGAAGGAGAGTCGTGCCCACCAAGCTTGCCGCTTGCTTGGCCAAGAAGTCCTTCATTTTTGGCCTCAAAGACCCCCATCCCACTGTTATCCATTCCCCCAACAGGGGTAACTCCATCTTTAAAGTCATCGGCTCATCCATCCATTTGGCCGATGGAGTGCAAGGAGAGCACTGGACCTCCTTGCCTCCCCCTGGCACACCCCCAGGGGTGCCAACGACCCCTCAGTCCTGCCTCCCACTAGCAATGAGTCCTCCACTCCTTCCTCCACACGTGGTAACTTATTGTCCCGCATTGGTCCTTGTCCAACCCCCCCCCCCCCCCCC